>CAODLS011673098.1:0-12467 GCA_948243855.1 Flueggea neowawraea | reverse complement strand
GTCAAAACGAACGAAATATTACATCTATCATAAAAAACCAAAAGGAGCCCGAACAAAAGGACATCACTAACCAAAAGACACCTCATGATGTCTAAGATGCAGTGTAGTTACCAAAACCAAAATCTATGCACCTGAAAAATGATAAACGGGGGTAAGAAACTCAGTTAGAAATGAAACTCCAGATCGCCTTATACGTGCATCACAAAGACTTTTTTGACAACAGTTCGAAAATACCATGCAGGCATAAGTGAATACATATATATACACGCTAATACGTAATAGCGTTCAAAAGCCATTTTAAAAACGTTCGCAATCAAAGCAAACGGCATGCACACAATAATAATAATAATAATAATAATAATAATAATAATAATAATAATAATAATAATAATAATAATAATAATAATATCAAATACAAAATGATTAATATCATAGATATGAGACAAAAAACAAAGGTGTGCATGAAGCACCAAAAGTAAAGGCGATGTGGACTCTGCCAACATCTTATCAAAATACGTATGTTGGCCCAAATAGCAAATCAAGAGGTGGTGAATTGGCTTTTAGAAATTAAAATAAGATTAGTGAACAATTAATAAAACCAAAATTAATTAAGCAAAGCAACAATATAAGCACAAATAATATAATGTAAGGAGCTTAGGGAAAGAGAGAAAATGAGCACAAATAATATACTAAAATTCAAAAAATCATACTAGCCCAGTAACCCTATAGCATCCCAGTACAGAGCTCTATCATAAAAAAAAACAAAAGAAGTCCAAACAAAAGGGCATAATTAACTAAAAGACACCTCACTGATGTCTAAGATGAGGTGTAATTGTCGAAGCCAAAATCTATGCACCTGAAAAATGATAAAAGGGGGTAAGAAACTCAGTTAGGAATGAAACTCCAAATCGCTTCATACGTGCATCACAAAGTCTATTTTGAAAACAGTTCGAAAATACCATGCATGCATAAGTGAATACACATATATACACGCTAATACGTAATAGCGTTCAAAAACCGTTTTGAAAATGTTCACAATCAAAGCAAACAATATGCACATAATAATAATAATAATAATAATAATAATATCAAATACAACATGGTTAATATCGGGGATATGAGACCAAAAACAAAGGTGTGCATGAAGCATTAAAAGTAAAGGTGATGTGGACTCCGCTAACATTTGATCAAAATACGTATGTTGGCCCAAATATCAAACCAAGAGGGGGGTAAATTGGTTTTTAGAAATTAAAATTAGATTAGTGAACAATTAATAAAACTGAAATTAATCAAGCAAATTAACAATATAAGCACAAATAATATAATGTAAGGAACTTAGGAAAAGATAGAAAATAAGCCCGAGATTTATAGTAGTTCGGCTTAACCAAGCCTACATCCATTCCCCAAGTATCAATTTGAGAGTTTTCTTCACTATTTTCTTCTTGAAAGATATTACAACACTTGTTCCACGGGGCAAGCTCCCTAATGCGCATTAAGCTTCACGAGTGCTTGACAACCTTTACAACTTTCCTAATCTTCAAGAGTGTTAGGAGACCTCAATCACTCTCAACAAAGTTACAAATATGTGGTGGAAACACTCCCAAATCAGATTTTTCAAACTAAGCTTTAAGGGAGAAACAAGCTCAAGACTAGTAAGAATGCAAGTTTTAGCTCTAGAAAGAAATGTGCATAAGTTGATCAATTCTTATGCTTTTCAAGTGATTCTTGAGCCATATTTATATCCAAAGAAGTACTCTTGACTGTTTTATAAAGTTTGGAGCCGTTGTGTTTGAATTTGTGATCGTTCTAGCACATTTTCTAAAGCTGCTGAGCTTAATTGTTCCTCAAATAGAAGTTTCAGTATAACTTCTACTCCAAGAGTACTTAAGTATTGGAGCATCTCATTTGACTATTTTTGGGCTTCCACTGTTTCAGCCCACTTTTCATTTGTTGGAATCTTTTGAGTCTTCAATTTATAGCCCAACTCTCTTTAAGACATACTAAGAACCCATTTTAAGATAACAACCCAATTTCATTAATTAAGTCTAAATTCATTCTTTCTTAATATTTTCATATTTTTCAATTTATCTCTTCTCTTGTAAACATCCAAAAATTCACATTTAAAAGTTCAATACCTCAAATATAAATTTAGACAATGATGAACAATAAGTGAAGCATATCAAGTTCATGAAATATACAAGTTCAATCAACCATCTTTTATCCTATAAAATATTTAAATTAATATAATTTCACTTAATAATTAATTATCATTATTTGTCATCATCAAAACATGTTAAATAAACATAAGAGGTCAACAATCTCCCCATTTTTTATGATGACAAATCCTATAGAAAAATATGCTTAAAGATACTAACTTAATATTTCACTTAGGCACATGTATATTTTTCTATCAAATATTTCTCCCCTATTTGACATCAACAAAAAGGATTAAGAGGATATGGATTTTCTCCCCTTATTTGAAAAACAAAATATGCATACGATGTCAAGGGATCATCAAAACATAATGCATCAATTATCAAGAAATAAACAAAGTTAAGGAACATAATGCATCCAAACATTTCTCTCCTAATTATCAATTGTCATCATTTCTCCCCCTATTTTCATATAAATTATTATCCAATATTAGTCAAAAAATTATCACATCAATACAATAAGAACTCCCCTTGAAATTATGCAATATTTTTTCAAAAGAAATATCCCTTGTATAGCTTAATATAAGCATCCAATATTATACAAGCAAATTCTCACATTAATAATAGCTCTCCCTCAATCAATGATCTAAGTCATTCTTGTAAAAAACAAAATGTATGATGATTTTACAAGAATCATCATCTTGAAACTATATTGCCATCAATTTCAATATTCTTCCTTTTTAAAAAAATAGATAAAAATAAGAATATGCCATGTGAAAACAATCATTACAAAACATGTGGGGGTACGGTGGAAAATTTGTAAAATAAGGCATCATTATGAGTGATTTAGAAAGAATATGTGACATGAGGAAAGAGGAAAAAATCAAATGACCATGTGACATTAGGAAAGAGAAAAATTCAAATGACCATTTCTTTTGTCTTTTTAAAAAAATGATAGTGGGAGATGTAGAGAAAAGAAAACTTATCAAGACAATAGTAGTCAAAAAATATATCATGATGATGGATTACATAGATAACTTGTACAATATGCAAAGTCACATATATGATAGTATGAAACAAAAGGAATATGACATGCAAAATTCACTTTGGCAAGAAATCACATTGTTCAAAGAAAAGTGATTAGACATAAGGTCTTCCATTTTAAGTATATAGAATAATGTGTAAATTAAAAAATTATGATAGTGCACACATAATTTTTAGTCATAATAGTAACAAGACATTCCATAGAAATTCATGCAGGAATTCTAAACCAAACGCAACAAATAATAACATAATAGTACATGTAATTTCTACAACACATTTTATGAAAATTTGAGCATACCAAGTTTATCTCTAATGTAATTTTTTTTATCAAGAGGCTTAGTGAATATATCCACTAATTGTTCATTTGTGTTGATGAGATTTATGGTACTTGGATCCAATGTGATTGTGCTTATCATGTTAGGTAAGATGGTTCCTTTAGGAACCCAAATTTGTTTAATTCTAACATTTTTCCTAAGGTTGCACATGGATGCAATATGACCAAAATTCCTACAATAATTGCAACATAAAGATGAAGTATTACTAGTCTTAACAAATGTCATTTTAGCATTCTTTTGAAAATTATGCAACCTATATCTAAGACCAATTTTTGAAAGATAATATCTTTGATTTCCCAAAATTTTATCTAAGTTGTCTTTTCCTTAAGTTAACTTGTAAGATACCAAAGTGAGATTCTTTACACTTTCCACTAACTCTTTCTTGTCATCTTTCAAATTTTTTGTTTCTTTGTTGTTTATATCAGGTCTTGTCCGAAGGTCATCATTTTCACTTTGCTTAAGTTTTAAGCCATTTTCAAGAACATTTATTTTCCTTTTAAGATCTACATTTTTTAATCCTAACTTTTTATATTCTTCAGGCAAAGACCCAAATGCATCATAAAGCTCATTATAAGAGTACAAATTACTTATCCCCTACTCTTGTTCTTCATTTGGTTCTTCCAAAGCCATGAAACAAACTTCCTCTTGTTCTTCATTCTTATCTTTCAAAGCCATGAAACAATGTAATATCCCATCTATTTTCGACTTAACTCAAATGATAATTTGATGTTTGATCTTGGTTGTCAGATGTATTTTTTAGATTTTAGGAGTTGAGAAATCTTGGGAATGGTTTGGAACGAGTTCAAGTGTAAGAGACAACAAGTATAGAAGTTGTGGGGGTCAAGACGTACGTTGCCTTTGGTGCAAAACATATGTTATCTGGAAATTTGCAGGATAATCAACGTACATTAGATTGGAACATGACATACGTTGTGTTAATGTGCAACGTATGTTGAGGTAATGTAACGTATGTTGTATTTGAAACAGAAGTGACTGAATGTGGTTTCGACCTCGAAGACGTACTTTGGCTATAAGCACGACGTACGTTGTCCCAGTACAGATCAACTTTAAAGCACTCAACAACCGACATTCTTCATTTAACACCTCCCCTCTCACTCAAAACTCTCTCAACTCAATTAGGATTCTTCCACAGTGTTCGACCATCACTCCTAACCAAATTCTGAGGTAAGATTAAGTCTATTTTGTGGATTAAACATCATTTTCATGTTTTGATTCATGAAATTCGTTTTTGAACAAATTCATCTAGGGTTCATATTTCTGCATGATTATGAGTTAATGGTTGTTATAGGATGCTAAGATAAGTTGAATAGGACTTAGATTAAAAAAAATCAAACCTTGAAACAAGAGATTTGATGAGTTCTTGAAGTGGGTTAGGGTTTGAACGGTTTTGATCAATTTTGGGCAAATTTATTGTTTGTTTGGTGAATTGTTGATGGATTAATGTTCCTGAGGTTGAGGTTGACCAATGTGTATGATTGGTTTCTATTTTTGTCGGTTGAATCGAGAGTTTCATAGTTTTGATAATAAACTTTGGTCCACAATTTAGAATTGTAATTTTCTGGAAAGTTTAGACTAGATTTGTAATATTTTGAAAAGTTAAGATTGGATTTGTAATTTTCTAAAAGTCGAGGTCTAGATTTGAAATTTTAGAAATTTGAGCTCCAGATTTATAATTTTGAAAAACTTTAGGTCAAATTTGTAATTTTGATGAATCAAGTATAGATTTGTAATTTTTGAGAGTTTGAGAGCTAATTTGAGGATTCCGACTATTTGGAGGATTAGTTTGTAATTGTTAAAAATTTTGAGGACTATTTTGTAATTTTATGTGGACTCGAGAACTAGAATATAATTTTACAAAAATTCAGGGACCAAATCGTAATTTTACGTAGATTCCAATTTTTGGGTCGAGAGTGTGAGACCTTCGACCGCAATAGGTTTTTTTGGGCTTCGTTTGATTATTTGGATTAGCATATGCATGTGCAAGCATTTCGATACAACCACAATACCATCAACATATTTTGCTTTGACTCTGATATGCTTTGTATCTGATATTTATTTTAGCTTCGTGTCTGTGTCAGCACGACCAGCCACCGACTAGTGGCGCTTGATTGGATTGTTAGTTAGGACATCCATGTGAGTGAATGACAGCTTCAGACACATAGGTTGTGTCACGAAATTGTATTCGTTTTTGCTGTGTTCACACTATTTTGTAATTTGACTAATCTAAGAATTGACTAAAATAATAAATGGATTATGTGAATTAATATTCACCTTTAGTGTTTGTAAACTTATATATATATATATATATATATATATATATATATATATATATATATATATTCTCTGTTTTGAATTCTGATTTGCATGCCTATGATTTCATACTTATGTAGTATGTTTTTGTGATGATATAGGGCACCTACTCTATGGGGTAGTAGCCTTAGGTACACCAATACTTTGATAGATTCCAGCTACCAGGGATGACGGTAGCCATGTGCTCGGGTCGCCAACCGTATGATTTGTTATTGATCAGTGGCGGAGTCCACGATTATCTTTGTTCTGGTTGTTGGTGTAGTCCACAACCTGTTTGCATTAGTTCCATATCCCTGATATTAATACTCTGGTTTTGAAATTAAAATTAAACTGTGATATCTTTCTTGCGTGTTGTTTGCTTTGTTAGTGACGCCCTTTTGCTCGGGCTTCTTTGTATTTGATAGAGCTCCGCACCGAGATATTGTCGGGTTACTGGGTTGCCTTGATTCTGCTTTTAGTATTTATACACTTATTTTGTATACTTATACTTACATATGTTTTTATATACACATATTTTGATATATGATAAACCTGTTTTATTATATGTTTTAAATAAACGTTTTAAAATGTTTAAACGGGTAGTATCTCTGAATCTTTGAGGCTTGTATGAGATGTGCCGAGCTCCCTTAGACGGTTCGTCTCTTACGTCGGTCATAGTTCGAAAACGGGTCGTAACAGACAAAGACTTGCAACTTCCTTCCCTTCCTTTTCTTTATCCAAACTTTCTTCACTATCACTCCAAGTTGCTACTATGGATTTCTTCTTGTATTTCTTGTACTTCATTTTGAGAAGAGGACAATCAACCTTTACATGTCCAAGCTTCTTACACTTAAAGCAAGTGGTTTCAGTTTTCTCCTTCTTGAAATCATTTTTGGAGAGATCTCTCTTGAAGTTCTTAAATCTTCTCTCCTTCTTGAGAAATTTTTTGAACTTGTCAATCATAGCTACCTCATCATCTTCTTCTTCCTCACTTTCTTCATCATTTGAAGAAGCCACCACCTTCAATGCAATGGCCTTTTTCTTCTCGGCTTGGTCTTCTTCCTCCTCTCTCATGGACATTTCATGAGTTAAGAGGGAGCCCATAAGATTCTCTAATGGAAGGGTTGATAATTTTTTAGCTTCTTGAATGGCGGTTTTGATTGGAGACCAATTTTTTGGAAGTGATCTTAGGATTTTCTTACAAGCTTGGAGTGAGTGTAAGTTTTCCCCAAAGCCTTGAGACTGTTGATAATATCATTAAACCGGTCAAACGTTTCTTGTATGTATACATAAGGCTTCATTTTGAAAAGCTAATATTGATGCACAAGTAGGCTAGCTTTGTTTTCTTAACTTAACTTGTACCTTCATATGTAGCTTCAAGTTTCATGAGCTGTTTGACACCTTTGTACTTTGTTGAATTGTTGATGACTAAGAGCACAAAATAATATATGGACAGCCTTGTGATTGTATGATTCAAGAACGCCATTTAATTCTTTTTATGCTTTGAATGGTCCTTCCGACACAATCTTCCAAACATCAATGCTCTCGAATTTTAGGAAGGTCATCATTCTAGTTTTCAAATAGAGATAATCTTCACCTTCAAAAAATAGAGCTCGGTTAATTGCAAGACCTTCATAATTATAAATAGACATTAAGTTTTCCATTTGGAACTCTAACTCTTAGGAGTTTTAATCCTATTTTTTCAAGAGCACAAGTTCTGATACCAATTGTTAGCCCAAATAGCAAACCAAGAGGGGTGTGAATGGGTAGAAATTGAAATCAGATTAGTGAACAATTAATAAAAACGAAATTAATTAAGCAAAGTAAAAATATAAGTACAAATAATATAATGTAAGGAGCTTAGGGAAAGAGAGAAAATGAGTCTGAGACTTATAGTGGTTCGGCTTAACCAAGCCTACACCCACTCCCCAAGTATCCACTTGAGAGTTTTCTTCACTATTTTCCTGTTGAAAGATATTACAACACTTGCTTCACAAGGGCAAGCTAATGCACATCCAGCTTCATGGTGCTTGACAACCTTTACAACTTTTCTAATCTTCAAGGGTGTTAGGAGACCTCAAACACTCTGAACAAAGTTACAAATATATGGTGGAAACACTCCCAAATCCGTTTTCCAAACTAAGCTATAAGGGAGAAACAAGCTCAAGACTAGTAAGAATGCAGGTTTTATCTCTAGAAAGAAATGTTCACAAGTTGATCAATGCTTGTTCTTTTCAAGTGATTCTTTAGCCTTATTTATAGCCAAAGAAGTCTTATTGACCGTTGTATAAAGTTTGAAGCCGTTGGATTTGAATTTGTAACCGTTCTAACACATTTTCCAAAGCTGCCGAGCTTAACTGTTCTTTAGATAGAAGTTTCAGTAGAACTTCTATTATGAGAGTACTTAAGCACTAGAGCATCTCATTTGAATATTTTTGGGCTTCCACTGTTTTGGCCCACTTTTCATTTGCTGGAATCTTTTGAGTCTTCAACTTATAGGCCAAATCTGTTTAAGACATGCTAAGAACCCATTTTAAGACAACAACTCAATTTCATTAATTAAGTCCAAATTTATTTTTCCTTAATATTTTCATATTTTTCAGATTAGTGAACAATTAATAAAACCAAAATTAATTAAGAAAAGCAACAATATAAGTACAAATAATATAATGTAAGGAGCTCAGGGAAAGAGAGAAAATGAGGCCGACATTTACAGTGATTCGGCTTAACCAAGCCTACGTCCACTCCCCAAGTATCTACTTGAGAGTTTTCTTCACTATTTTTCTCTTGGAAGATATTACAACACTTGCTTTACAGGGGCAAGCTCTCAAATGCACATCAAGCTTCATGGGTGCTTGACAACCTTTACAACTTTTCTAATCTTCAAGGGTGTTAGGAGACCTTAAACACTCCCAACAAAGTTACAAATATATGGTGAAAACACTCCCAAATCAGATTTGCGAACTAAGCTCTAAGGGAGAAACAAGGTCAAGACTAGTAAGAATGCAAGTTTTAACTCTAGAAAGAAATGTGCATAAGTTGATCAATGCTTGTGCTTTTCAAGTAATTCTTGAGCCTTATTTATAGCTAAAGAAGCCCTATTGACCGTTTTATAAATTTGGAACTGTTGGATTTGAATTTGTGACCGTTCTAACACATTTTCCAAAGCTGTCGAGCTTAACTATTCTTCAGATGGAAGTTTCAATAGAATTTCTACTCCAAGAGTACTTAAGTACTGGAGCATCTTATTTGACTATTTTTGAGCTTCCACTGTTTTGGCCCACTTTTCATTTGCTAGAATCTTTTGAGTCTTTAACTTATAGCCAACTCTCTTTAAAACATGCTAAGAACTCATTTTAAGATAACAACCCAATTTCATTAATTAAATCCAAATTTATTATTCCTTAATATTTCCATATTTTTTCAATTTATCTCTTCACTTGTAAACATATAAAAATTCACATTTAAAAGCTCAATGCCTCAAATATAAATATAGACAACGATGAACATTAAGAGAAGCATATCAAGCTCATAAAATATACAAGTTCAATCAACCATCTTTTATCCTATAAAATATCCAAATTAATCCAATTTTACTTAATAATTAATTATCATTATATGTAATATTCCGTTCATTCCAACATGATTTCGATGATGATTTGGTGTTTAATCTTGGTGGTCGGACGCATTTTGAAGTGTTAAGAGTTGAAGGACCTTAAGGATAGTTTGAAACGAGTTTGGGAGTGAGAGACGTCAAGTATGGAAGCTGGATGGGTCAAGAAGTACGTTGGTATAAGATCACGACGTAAATTATCTGGTAATTCGCAAGATGATCAATGTACGTTAAATTGGATCATGCACAACATATGTTGTATTTGAAACAGAAGTGACTGAATGTGGTTTTGACCTTGACAACGTACGTTGACCCTAGTCAAGAAGTACGTTGCCTTTGTGCATAACACTTTAAAGGCACTCAACAACCTAACGACTTCATTTTCTTACTCAAAACTCTCTCAACTCAACTGAGATTGTTCCACATTGTTCGTCTATCATCCTTAACCAATTTCTGAGGTAAGATTGTATCTCTTTCTTAGATTTAACTTCATTTTCATGCATTGATTTATGGGTTTTGATTTTGGCTGAATTTATTTGAGTTTTCAATTTCTGCATGATTCTGAGTTAATGGCTGCTATAGGATGCTAGAATAAGCTGAGTAGGATTTAGATTAATAGGAATCAAGCATTGAATCAAGAGATTTGATGATTTGTTGTGTGGGTTAGGGTTTTGGACGGTTTTAGTTGATTTTGAACGATTTTGGAGTTTGTTGTTGGAATTGATGGTGGATTTAAGTTTCTGAATATGATTTGAGGCAATGTGGACTGATTGGAACGTCGGGTATTGATCGAATCGAGAGTTTACTATTTTTAGAATAAAAAAGTAGTCTTTGGCCTATTTTTGTAAATTTCTGGAAATTTGACCCTAGATTTGAAATTTCAGAATGTTGAAGTATAGGTTTATAATTTTAAAAACTTGAGGTTCAAATTTGTAATTTTGAGAAAACTTTGGGCCAAATTTATAATTTCGAAGAATTAAGTATTGATTTGTAATTTTAAAAGTTTAACGGTCAAATTTGAAATTTTTGAGAGTTTGAGAGCTCTATTTGAAATTCTGACTACTTGAGGACCTAATAGTAATTTTTAAAAAATTTAAGGACCATTTTTTAATTTGACAAGGGTCGGGAGACTAAAACATAATTTTACAATAATTCAAGGACCTAACTAGTTTTTCGCCTAGATTCCGATTTTCATGACGAGAGCGATAGATCTTCGACCGAAGTAGGATTTTCGATGTCATCCTAAGATCTGTATTTGCATTTGTATATCATGCATTTGGTACCGCCACAATACTAGTGCTTGATTCTGATAATTGTGATGTTTGTATCTGTTTCAGCTTTCTGTGCTTATCAGCAGGATCAATCACCTGCTAGTGGTGCTTAACTGGATCCTTACCTTCGGATACCAGGTGAGTGAAATGACATCTTCAGACACATAGGTTGTGTCTCTTAAATTATATGTTTTTGTTGTGCCGCACATTTCTCTAAAATTGGAATAATAATGGCGTGACTAATTAATAATCTGCATTATGTGATTATTAATATTCAGTTTTTATTTTCGATAAATAATATTTATATGGTTTATAAATATTTTTTGCAAATTAATTCAGTCTCATATTTTTAATATTTATATAAGGTATATAAACATTCTTTGTAAAATAATTTTACTCAACATGTGTGCTAGTGATATATATATATGGTTTATATATATATTCATCTATTTCGATATGGGGCACCTGTGCTATATAGGATAAACGTAGCCTTTGGTATACCAATGTGCAGTCAATGCCCGGTTACTAAGGTTTATAGTAGCCGTGTGTCTAGCCAGACACACATATTCAGTATTAGTTTGGTGGCGAATTTCACCCTTATCCTATTTATCTGTCAGTTTCAGGTCCCATATCAGTTTCATCTATATGATATATGGTATATAATATGTATGTTTTTGTCTGCTATTTGCTTTGGTTGCAAACAATTTTAAAAAGGAGTTTTTGAATTATTATTTTGTATTAGCGTGTATATATATACACACTTATATTTGCGTGTGATATTTTTGAAATGGTTTTCAAAATAGTTTTTGTAAGGCCTGATGCCGCTCTAGATTGTCGTTTCTATTGGAGAATTATTTTGGGGATGCCTTAGTTCGGTCAATTGAGTGGATAGCGGAAGCGACTAGAGACGAGAGAGAGAAATCAACACAAGAATTTAGAATGGTTCGACCAACTTTGCCTACATCCACTACTTAAGTCTCACTACTTAGGATTTTCACTATAAGGGTGATTGATTATGGCTCAATCCAACAAAGCCAATACACGAGGTTGATTCCAGCTCAACACCTCCAATGCCTACACAATGTTGTTTTCCTTTGGTTCACAACAAACCTCTACAATGTTGTTTTCTATAGGCTCACAACAAACCTCTACAATGTTATTTTCTATAGGCTTACAACAAACCTTTCTCACACTCAAAGAGTTTACAAACTGTTTACAACAGATGAAGCTCTATGCTAGAGTTGGATATTTGAGCTTGATGTTTGAACTTTGATCTTTAGCTTGATTGGTTGTTTTTCTTGGTTGGAATTGATAGGAAATTTGGCACAATGATTTCTGAGATTATTCAACACGTTTCTACCCTTCTCTTGATATATTTATAGCATTCTCATGCCATATGATCATTGCTTTGAAGAAACTAGCTATTGGAGTGCATTTAATGCTTCTGCAGCTTTCTGTGACTCATCTAACATACGTTGCCATTACAAGACGTATGTTGATCATGCTGCATTTTCAGATAATGTGTTGCAATACTCGTGACGTATGTTGATCATGTCGGCTTCCCAGATAACATATGTTGACTTTCCTCTGCGTACGTTGTGATCCTTCACTACGTATATTGTACATATATGACGTACGTTGTGCTTGGTCTGGAACAATCCAATAGCCTCTGTTTTCTTTTCGAGCTTACGTCTACGTACGTTGTTGTCTATAACGTACGTTACGAATAAGTGCAACGTGC
>CAODLS011672955.1:0-11274 GCA_948243855.1 Flueggea neowawraea | reverse complement strand
TATATGCCAGAAATTAAAAAGAAAAAATGTAAAACATTATAAAGTTTACCTAAAGTGATTTTGAGTAAAATACTTGACTCTCTCAAAAGCAAAATATTTTAATTGTCTATCAATCAATTAATTTTTATGAAAATATTAATTCAATTTATTTATCAGTGAACATAGTAAGCTAAGAGTATCATATTATGTACTCGAATTGGTATAATTAATAAGTCTTAAACAAGTTATATTCTCATCGTACTCGGTCTATACTCGGTTTATACTCCACATGTACTTAGTCTTTGTTGGTCAACAGAAACTTCATAACATAACTCTGTAGTCGGCTTGTACTTCATATGAACTCGAGTTGTACTCTTTCTCACTAGCTTAAATGATTTGGTTAAAGTGCGACCAACTTTCTAACGCGTGTTCAACACGCGGTCAAACTGTTATATTTTTTAATATTTTATTTTGTATTTCTATTTTTGGTATATTTTTCAAATGTTATTGTATTTGAGAAATTCTTTTTGTTTTGTTCCCTATTTGTAGTAATCACCCATTAAATTTTAATTATTTTGTATCTCTTTTTAATATTTATTTATTTATTATATTTTCAATCAATAGAATTAAACTATCATTAATATCATAAAATATAAAGAGTGTATATCACTCTCTATAACTAACTAGTGAAAGACATTCTTTATGTAATTTTTAAAAATAAAGAATATGATAAAGAGAATAGTAAAGTATAATTTGAGCTAAAACTCTTTATTGTAAATAAAAATATTAATATAAATAGAGTATTACAGATGTTCTAAGACTGGTAGATCAAAAAATTTAATGCAAAATAAGATATGCTAAAAGTTCACAAGGTATGTGACTTGTTTCTCCCATGTAAACCTTTATATAACGTCTTTTTTGACTTTAACTGTTGTGGGATGGAATATAGTCATAGTGAGATAGAAAGCCTATGCATTTAATGCGTTTCACAAATTTGTTTCTCAAGTAATTTTCTCCATGTTCGAGTGAGAAATTGATTTATACCAAATCTTACTCAAGTAACATCTTCCTTTCCCTGCTTGAGTAAGATCCTCATTTTACCTAATTAGTACAACTTGATCTTCTTTGCTAAAGTGATTTCTTTACGATCAAGTAAAAATATCTCTTATTTTAGTAAAGTATTTGATTTTACTATTGAGGTCGATATACCTCAAGATTTCAAATCTTGTATATCTACTTTTGTCTTTTCTGTTACTCAAGTTATAAATTGTTCGAGTAAGCATACTAAATTTCCCTTCCTTGAAATAACTCTTTATACCCGTAATGTATCGAGTAAGCATGTTAAATTTTCCTTCCTTGAAATAACTCTTTATGCCCGTAATGTAAGGTGCTTCGATGAAGATGCATTGTTTGAGTAAAGAATTCATGTTGTCGAATTCATAACTTTCTTTTTTAAGTAAAATGCTTTCGTAGATTTGTCTACCTTTACTACCTTGATTCTTACTTGAGTATAGAGCTTATTGCTCGAGTGAAACAAGCTCGTAGAATTTTCTGTCATGACTTGAACTTTCGTTTCTTACAAAATGTCGCTTTCTTGCTCATGTCAATTCATTCAAAATCTCCAGTATTGCTTACGTAAGAATCTTTTTACTCATTGATACTTGACTGAAATCACACTTTTTTTTTCTTTTTCAGTTTTTAATGTCAATCACCAGAACTTATAGGATTTTTTTTTTGTGTATCTCCATTCTTACTTGAGGGAAAGCATCTATTGATTAAGTAAAACATATGATTTGACCATTGAGATAGGTATACCTTAAATTCAAATCTCGTAGGAGTAATTCTATATTTTTTGTTAGTTAGAAAACATCTTACCCGAGTAAGAGCATGTTTTTCCCTTCCTTGAAACAACTCCCAGTATATGTGAATTTCACGATGTGTTGTTCGAGTAAAGAATTAATGTTGCTCGAGCCACACTTTTTTTGCTCAAGTGAAACAACCTCATAAATTTTTCTATCGCTATTGTTTCAATTCTTATTTGATTAAAGAGTTTACTGCTTGAGTGAAATGCCTCATATAATTGTTTCTCATGCTGCCTCAATTCTTGCTTAAGTTAGATGTTGCACACAAGTAAAAAGACTTGAACTTTCATCTCACAGAACAATACTTTCATGCTCGAATGATAAACCTCTTGCTCAAGTAAATTCATTTAGAATCTCCAGTTTTTTCTTGAGTAAGAACTAGTTTGTTGCTCAAGCAAAATTACACTTTTTCTAGTTTTTTTCATTCATCAAATTTAGTAAATTTATAATGTTTTTTTTTTCTAGTTTATCTCCATTTTTTTTAGGCTAATGTACCTCAAAAATTTAAACATCGTAGGTATACTTTTGTCTTTTTCTAATACTCAAGTTTGCAAACGTCTTGCTAGAATTAGACTGTTAAGTTTCCTCTTCTTGAAACAACTCTTAGTATGCATGAGTTTGAACACTTAATTCTCATTTAGCTCTTATTCTAAATTAATTAACTCAACTAAGGATATGTTCAATTCAACATTAATTAATTCTTTGATCTTTTAATAACGAATGGAGATTTTTACTTTTGAGTAAATTAAATATATTTTGTCTTTCACTTAAATTTACTTTACCAAATAATTAATTTAGGTTTGATAAGAAGATTAAGATTTAATATTAAGAGATTAATTAATTAATTTCAAATGATTAATCTATTTATTACTTCAATTCTTTTTAATTTAAATAATATGTTCTTAACAATATAATGGATACGTTATAAGAAAAAAATAAAATTTAAAGCAAAAATAAATATAATCAAGTTTTTATTTTTTTATTTTTAGAGTCGATGAATTTCACTTCATTACTTTTTAACATTTCAGGATCACATGTTGGAAAAAACGGTGCCACAAATAGAGGAGCAGTTGTATATTTATGCACTTTCTAACAATCTGCAACAGCTTTTATCATAGAATTTCCATGCTTATTGGTTGAACTGAATCACACACCAATGAAAAAAAAAACTAGATCATGAAAACTCATTTTTAATCAAAACTTAACATGATATGCCAATGTTAAATGAATAAATTTAACGAAATATTAACATCAGTAGGGAAACTTAATAACCCTTTGTTGCATAAAATTGAATGTTACATTTTGTTCGAAATGAACAAAAAAAAAGAAAAGGTGACATACATAAGTTACATTGGCTTCATTACTTACAATGAACCCATTAAAGGGTGTTTGTGTGTGGTAGTTGATTTCGTATTTGGCATGAAAAGAAGAGTATAGACCAAAATCTGCTTTCTTGCACCAAAGGATTTAGCTAATGTGTGTGTAGTTAGTTGAAAAATGGCCTAACCTTCAGTGCATTCAAGTATGGCACCTGTGTGGTTGAACCCACATGAGACCTGCAAGGCTTTCACATTCTTTCCCAGGTTCACCAATGCCGGTTTTATGTAGTCAACATCACTTCCATGTCCCTGCACCAGGAAACAGACCAATATGCTTCGTTGGTAAAGCATGACGTAAGAACATTTACACAGAAGTTCAAGAAAATGAATTTAAGCAAAGAATACAAATGATGGTAGAGAAAAATGTGCATTTCAAGTTTATACTTATGTACAAATGCAGTAGAATGTCAATGGTGCATAACCCAGAATGATGAACCCTAAGAATGGTGAATTATTATGTTTGTTATAAATGATATGTTGTTTCATATGTAGGTGAATAGGAGATAACATGAATTATTGATTAAGAAACAATTACCAATTGTCCACCAGAAGAATGGCCATCGTCGGAAAATGTTCCATGGGAACCTCCCCAACCCCAAGTGAAAATTTTGCCTTCTGAAATATCAGAAACAAACTCCAATTAGTCAATCAAATTAGTATTCTTGAGCAAGTTTTCTTAATACTATCACAAAAAGCATGCCACTGTGCAGGCATTGAAGTCAAACACATTAAGCAAGTCGTTCATACATAAAAAATTCAACAGAACAATTTTCGTTAAAAATGTTTCTGTAAATAAAACATCACTACTGTGAAGCAGTGGGGTTTTGTAGATCAGATTCTCATTTCGACAGTGGTAAAACTTAACTTGGAAGATGTTGTGACCAACATCGTATGAAGGCCACATGCCCCGTGCTAGGTTATATACACTTAAATCAGAATGGGATTTACTCGACAAGGTAAACAAGATGAGCAGGGAAAAAAATAATCAGAGTAGAATCATGACGACTTCAGAACATAATGTGCAAAGAAGTACGCCACTTTTGACACATTTAGTTGCAGAGCAAGGAGAAGTGAAATAATAAACTAGGCCGACGAAAACAATATTTCAAACGCAAAGAATGTGAGCTTACAACCTTTTGTTTCTTTACATCTCCAAGATGATTAATAATTTGAAAATACCATCAATATCCATGACAGTAGATATAACATAACACATTCATGTATGTTTCAATCTGAGATATATCCTTACCTGATATTGCTGCTGTGTGCTTCCAACCACAGGATACCTGTAAATGTGTGTATAGTCAAACATACAACATAGATTATATTTTTCAAATTCATGTATTAAGATTTGATCCGAAATTTTGAACAACACAGCAGGAAGAACTTCCTTTTTCCTTGTTTTTTCTTTTCCTAATTAACTTACTGACAAGCAAAAAATTTAGAGGGGAGGTTTGTGGAAAAGAGAATCATTCAAGGTCTGCCTTGAGTAAAATAGGAAGCTTATTTCCTTATCACCATACAAAACATCAAAAAAGATAATTTTTGCGTTAATATTAGTACAGCATACACACCTTATCAACAGGAGATTTCAAAAATGGACCTTGAACTCTTTCAGGTAAATGGAAGACCTCAGTAGATCTGTTAAAACAAGATTATCAACCAACAGCATTATTACCTATCTAGAAGCCAAATTTTTCATACAAACAACAATAAGCAAAGGACTCAGATGAGTTTCATATGTGATACATACCCAATGCCAAGGCAGCCATTCTCATTTGATCCCCAAGTAAATAATTCGCCACCACCTGTAAACAATAATAAAAAGCAGGGGTAAAGAGCATATTAGAACAAGATTAGACAACACCAAACAAGAAGATTATATTACTAATAACAAACAGCTGAGAACTCATAACTTCAACAATTGGAAGACTAAAAGTAGAGGTGTTTTAGAACTTCAAGTTGGAAAGAAAAATGACTTGTCCAATTAAAGGAGACACACACGTGCAGACACAAAAGATTTACTACAGATTTAGACATGTTGAAGCAAATCCAAAACTCAACACCATGATCTCAAAGCAGGCTAATATTAGAACTTGAAATACAAAATATCCTAATCTACAGGTAGTTACTGCACAATTTATTCTGGTCCACGAAAAATATCTTCAAAGATGATATGCGTACATTTATCCATGTAGTATGAATTATGAAAGAAATTAATTGAAGGAAGGAATTACTTGTGATGACACATGTGTGATAACCAACGCATGCAACTTCTTGAGAACATGGCAATTCGCCCATCATGGCTGGTGTTGTTTCACCGCTTACCTCTCTAAACCCCTATGCATTTTTCCAACAAAAAGTTATTATTTTGCTAAGCAAGATATATGAATTATTGGAGAGCATCAATACATCAAAAAAAAAAACTATATACTCTTGAAAATATTTAAAAGGTTCAAAAAGATAGGAGCTAACCAGACTATCTTTTGTTTTTTCACCAAACATAAACACAGAGCCATTAACTGCAAGTAAAATAAAAAGAACAAACGAAGCGAATTTAGCTGTCCTTCAGTCATGTATTAATAAAAAAAATAACACTGTAAATCAGAAAATAGCTCAACATTACCATCTATGCATGCTGAGTGAAGCAATCCAGCAGCAACATTTTTAACCTAATAATTGATTATAATAGATAAACGAGACCATTATCAGTGACATTCAATTTCCATTTTGGATATTTTATTATGAAATAGTTGATAGTTCCTGTTTATACTTTATAAATTATACATATTGGACAATACCTTAACCCCCTCAAGATTCTTGATAATCCTTGGTATGTATTCACTACACAAAAACATACATATCAGTATGAAGAAATAAAATAACTAACAATAGATGAAAAGAGCAGATAATGTACAACAAGAATAAGATGAATAAATTCTCTCTCTAAACCAGCACCTGGAGAAAGAAGGCAAATTCTCCTTAAGGTTGGAGAATCTTGTCATTTCATGATCCACATTCATCTCAGTTATATTTTCGGTAGGTGTGCATTAATAAAACAAATTGTCTCAGATATTAAAGCTAAAAGCAATAACCATTAATGCTCTCTTCTTGACTAAAGAAGAGAAATGAGAAGTATGACTAATAACTTTAGCTTACAGGAAGCACAAAACCAAACAACTATGTCCTTGCCATCACATGAACTCAAATATGGTGATAAACATGAGTTGTCAGCAGTTTTTCAAGCAGTTTTTCAACTATAATTCCGAGATTCAGATATTTAAATCAGTAATTCATGAGATCAAAAGAAATGAAAGGTAAAAGAAGACAAAGATTTTAAAAACAACTGAAATTACAAAATTATCATGTCTACCTGGCACTTTTAAAGGATCCCCAAATGCTAGAATCATGGCCATGACCAAGTTGTCCACCCCCTCCTCCTCCCCAACTCAAGGCCTCACCTTCATCTGGCCAAAAACATAAGTAATTTTTCAAAACAGAATAGACGTGTACAACAGTGTACAACCTCTCTTTCATTTCTCAACTTCATCACCTAGAGCAAGTGTTGCACAGCAGATCCAGATCAAAGGAGAACGTTTTTGTTTCACTTACCAGTAACAGCAACAGAGTGCTCTGATGCTAGAGCTTCCATTTTGATGGTGATACCATTCAAGCATTCCACCTTAGTTGCCACTGGGACTACTTTTTGAGCCTCTGTATATCAGAATAATATATCACTCATTGCAAATGTTTCCAACTAATAATTCCATCAGCCATCACCCGCACCTTCCAATCACATTGATAAACCTACAACTATAATAGGTGAAGCAAGGGTCGATTGTTACTTTTTCCAAGGCCCAGCTGACCACTTGAGTTTCTTCCCCACATATATAGTTCTCCATCCACTACAAGAAATTGTACTTATTATCATTGAAAGTATAGGCACAAGAATACATTTGCTTACATAAATTACAGTAACAAGGAAAACTATGAATTTGCACACTATCAGTAAGACGTCAAATGTGAAGTGAACAGATCAACAAATAATTCCAATTTTAGAAAGAGATGCATGCAGCAGTTCCAATACAGAAAGAGTAAAACTTTGGCTCTTCCATGCACACATTTCCATGGTTAGCAGTAGCAAAATACCAATGATACAAATCAAGAGATTGATTTTGAGCTACTTTCACACTCATGGAAGCAATCATTACGGTGTCATATCTCTAATTCTAGTAGAAAATTATAAGTTGTCATTTGATGCCTCAACATTGGAACAACGGCTTACATATTCATACAAAACAAGTGAGGTTTTACTTTTCATGCATCGCTTAAAACCAACATAAAGGTAAAGAAAACTGGGTAGCAAGACTGCAAACCTGTAATAGCACAAGAGTGATGATAACCAGCTGCAATCTGCATAATTTCCTTATCAAATCCAGAAACTTCAACTGGCTCCTGCAATGATTAAACACATGAGAAACCTGAAGAAAGAAAGAAATTGATCTTTGCACATGTTAAATATATCAAACTCTAATCAGAGATTGATTCTAGTGAATGTGGAAGAAAAACTAAAGAAATTTACTATCCGAGATTTCCTTGTAGAACAACAAACATAGAATAACAAGATCACTTAACGTGTTACTGTTTCTAGCAATACCATATAAAGAACTAAAAGATATATGAACAAACAAACAAATAACTGAAAAAAGATGAAGATTTTCCAGATAATGTACCATACTATAACTATTGTCTGATGATATGCCAAGTTGTCCGAAATCATTAAGACCGGTGGCATAAACTCGCCTAGTTTCTGTCAAAAAGTACCACATATTGTAAGACCCTAGCTACCATAACACCTCTACAAACATTCCAATCCATCACCGATTCAAAGATTATTAGTTTAAAAATCAAACTGAAAAAAAAAACACTTTACAAGACAACCCAAAAATCATAAATCAAAATCAACCAGAATTAAGAAAAGCAAATTAAATAGACCAACAAACAAACATTTCAAAAAAAAAATTACAAAGGGTAATTAAAAGGTGATCACAATATATCAACCAAACCGAACAGAACATTACAATAAAGGGCCTTTAAACCATCAGATAATCTACCCAAAAAAAAAGATCAGATACGGAAAAACAAGCAGAATAATGAAAAGGATATACGATAAATTAACAGAACAATAAGAAAGAAAAAGAATAAACCTGTTAAGAAAAGGGTGTGAGCGCCACCGCAAGCAATGGACTTGAGGCTTTGATTACGAAAAACAGAGAAAGGAACAGTCTTTGGCCTCCATTGAGAATTCAAGTCCCCTAATCCCAGCCTCCCATGGTCACCATTCCCCCACACAGCTGCAGATCTTCTTGGAGTGGGTTCGCTTGAAAACCATCTATAAAGCAAACCCAGTTTGTGTCTTGCGATGTGGTGGTGGCGGGTGCTGTGAATGCTCCACATGTTGCCTTGGATTATGGTTTGAGTACAACAATCAGTTCATGAGTAGATTGATTGAGCTGATCTGTGGGTTTCAAAGAGGTATCGAGTCAGAGAGAGCATTCGGGAAGATAGAACTGATGGTTTAGGAGAGTGCAACGTCTAACGAAGAAAGAACTTCGCTCGGCTTCTATACTCTTCCCAGAGTTAGTACTGCTTTTTTTTTTGTGAAATTGATAAAATAAAGATGAAATATATTAAAAATCATAATTTTTAAAAGATGTCAATTTTTATTATTTCCTCCATTCTATAATTATTATAGGATACATTTTTTATTTTAAGTGTCTTAATATATAAATATATTTTTTTATTATATTTATTATTAAAAAATTTATAATATTATTTAATTTAATTTAATTAATTTATTAATATATTTATTTAAAAATATAAATTAAAAATTTTATGAAATTAAATAAATTTAATTATTAAAATTATTATTTTTTAATTTTTATAAAAAGTGGTTATTACCGGAGCGGAGGAAGTATAAAATATATTTTTTAGTCTTTGCTATATTTTTGTTACCTATTAATACCGTCGATTACCTGTGTTGCCAAAAAAAAACTTCTTATTATTCAAATCTATGCAAACTCGAATCTTCAATCTTGTATAAATCCGTATTCAACTTTAGGACCTTCCAACCCAAATATGCAATCTTGATACACAGTCACTGCAACTCTCCCTATTTGAATTTACAATTTTTACAGCTCGAATTTGTAACCTTGCGCAAATCCCCTCACTCCAGAATGAGCTACTTGGAATTATTATTCTATAATGGCAATATAATTATATCATGGATTTGTTTTTCAAGAGGCTCAAAATTCACCCCACAATTGACACTCTGAATCAACCCAGAAATCAAGGGGACTTCTGAATATATAAACAATGTCTATTTACAAATACATTCCATGAAAGTTTAAGGTACCAACATTATCACCCGAGAAAGAGAGGCCTTTTCTTAGCTAATGGTCTGCAACACTGGAAGTCAGGATTATTATGCACATGAACCACCACCTTTGAGACAAAAGGTACGACTAATCCTAAAACGTTTGATTCTAGCTAAACTAAGAATGTCTCCGCTGATGATGCAGTCCGCTGTAAAGCTGCAGGTTGACTAGCTTTACAATAGGTTATATACCCAAACCTAATAAAACTTTGTGGAGAACCAGAGGATTAACAATGAGTTAACTGCTCACATGTCAGTTGTGGTTCAGCCTCTTCGCACCCCATAAAATCGGCTGCCGTTTTCTTCCCCAAATAGCTGCTCGCCGATCCTCTTCCCAGCCATTAACAGCTTGCACACTTCCCCAATCTCTAGCAGGTTGTGTACCTCCCCAGCCTTCCTTGGGCAATGAAGAGGCCGGTAGCGCAACTCTGTTGAGCTGTGTTGCGCCCCAGCTTCCTGCAGGCTGTGTCCCTCCCCATCCTCCAGCAATTTGTCCTAAATTTGCGACCTGCATCCCCCCCCCCAAAATGTTTGCCATCTGTGCAGGCTGTGCTCCACGCCACCCTCCTCCAGCAAATTGTCCTACATTTGCAACCTGCATCACTCCCCAACCATTTGCCATCTGCGCAGGCTGTGTGCCTCCCGATCCTCCAGCAAGTTGTCCTATATTTCTAACCGGTATTCCTCTGGAACCTTTTGCCATCCGTGCTCCTACCCCTACATTTGCAGTCTGCGTTTCAGCCCATACTCTAGCAATCTCTGCTCTTTCACTATCTGTTAAACGCATCTTCTTCACCTGACGAGGACCTTGGTGAATGGGAAGTTGGGCTGTGGTTTCATGAAGATTTCTATTAACACCATTTCCTTCAGCAACACTATCCGCGCCAAACAAAAGCAATTTTATCCGGTGCCCCACATCTTACCATCAAGAAAACCCAAAAGTTGACCAATAGTTTGGCGGAAGGAATTGTGGATCTTTTGAACTTGTTTTGGTCCTACAGCCCTTGCTATATTGTGAGATCGATCCGTCAAATCTTCAACCTGTGCAACACAAACCCAAAAAGAATAGCGCGCAATAAGGAGCTTAAATCAAATATACTTCCAAAAGCGAGCAGTATCTGATTTCAAAATCAAAAGAAAGGAATTCTTGTCAAGTTACACTGATAGAGCCACATTCAGAATCCCATTTTTTGTATATCCAGGATCCTTCATACACACTAACACAGAGACCTTTCTGCCAAAGCTTTTCAACTGACGCGATCTGTTGCAGCAACATTTGCAAGAATAAGTGATAACTCATTATCAAATTCAGCACCAACCAATTTTAGGGTAATGATGATTTTCATCATCTCTTATTGGGCCAATTCTTGAAATTCGATCGACGTACTTTGATAAATAGAGTAACAAACAACTTGGCCAGAGATTCCTTGTTCTCCTTTCCATAAATCAAGTATTTTCGGACTATATTCTTCACCGAGCCAGGATTTGTACCGTCTGCAAAAAACCATGTCAATTATAAATATATGCCAGAAAGGAACTCAACAAGGTTATATTTTTATAAAGAACCTATTGATGAAGGCCAAGTGCTAAACTTAGTACTCTATTTTCTTTCTCCTTT
>CAODLS011672810.1:0-10172 GCA_948243855.1 Flueggea neowawraea | reverse complement strand
CAATTTAAATTGCCTCAATGTTTTGGTTGTGTTGATCGGTTTAAAAGTCTAGTGCTTGCCGCAGCATTCTCTTCTTTATTCTTTACATGTCAATGTGCTATATTTGGTTATTGGAGGCACTCAACGTGCATTCCTTTTCATTTTTCCATTTTTGTCATTGTCATTTGATCAATAAGGGATTTTTTTTTCTTCTTCTTGAGACAGAAAAATACTACCAGAAGGTGGCATATTTTGTTTAGTTGGTACAGATGTGCTTCAATGCACTGCAATAAGGTGGATATCAGAGATAAAGTAGCCTATTCGATTGCAGTCCTCTATCTTCAGTTGCTCAGGTACATTGTCAGGTACATTGCTTCGATCTGCCTTTTTTAACAGATTTATGATAGTCATCTATTCTCATTTTCTTGTGCCTCCCTCATCTCAAAAAGAATAAAGAGCATTGATTTATGTGATACATGAATATGCTTCTGAAGCAATAGAACATTTACTGTCATGCGAAAAGTAGCTATGGTAACTTCAGACTTGGTGATAAAGTCCTCTTTCAGCTACAAGCTTGAGGTCATGGTTTGACCCACCTGTTTCCCTCCTTTCTGGGATAGCAGTCTCTGTAGAGCAATAATAGAAGTGGAAGAGTTCCTATGTAGATTCATAGTTGATACAGGGAGCTTTTGCCATTTGACCTACTGTGTTTTCTTTGAGACTTTTTGTTGTCTAACTAGTAGAGAAAATTTGCAAGTTTTTAGAAGGCGAGAAGTGACATATTTTCTTTTATTTGTAGTCAAATTCTAAGATGAATCCAGAAGATGAGACGGAAATCAAAAAATTGTTAAGTGAGCGGGATAGCAAGCAATACAGTAACATCCTTGTTAGGGTTCGGGGAAAGAAGGATTTTATTGCACAAAAGGGTTACACACCAAGTCGCAATTCTACTTCCAGTGCACTTAACATTGGAGCTTGACGAGAAGAGTCGGTAGCTACAAGTAGAGCCACACTTCGAATCACCTCTACCTCACATATTTCGATCCGACGAGAAGACTAATTAGATAGGTTTATGTAGTTATTATTGTTTACAGCGCATAAATATTAAATATTTTTAATATATTGTAACATTTAAATATTAAATATTTAATATAATTTTCAAATTAATTAAGATGTTAAATATTTTCATTTAGTATTTTATTTTTTGTTAAATAACTTAATTATATTAAATAATAAAAAATACAGAATTAACACAAAATATTGTGACAAATTTGTTATAAATTTTTGCGACCGTTTTGTCGCAAAATTTTGAGACCAATTTGTCACAAACTGTTTGCAACCAATTGGTCGCAAGATTTTTGCAACCAATGTGTCACAAAATTTTGCAACCATTTGGTTGCTAAATTGTCAAGAAACAGGTGGTTGACTTCGTCCTTAAAGTTGCGACGAAAAATCTTCGGTCGCAACTTCTGCAACCGAATTGGTCACAAAAACTGTTTTGCGTCCACGGTTTTTGCGACCAAATTTTGTGACCGAATTTTGGTCGCAATACTGTTTTTGAGACCAAAACTCTCTTTTTGTGACAAAATGTGTTGGTCACAATTCTATTATTTTTTTTGTAGTGGATGTTAGAGGCAAGATGGGACGGATTTGTGTGTACACGGACGTACACATACCGTGTACAGAGGTGTCGAATAGTGGTGAAGCCCGTGGAACACACTAGAGAGAAAATGGGAGAAGATTGGGTGGACACGGCTGTGTCCCAGCCCGTGGAGTCCCAAAGCTTGTCATTTTAGCCCATGTACGCGGGATTTTGTGCATTTAGTGCTGGCCTCGGCCAGTGTCTTGTAATCCATGCCCGTGTAATCACTAATTCGGGTCTAGAAAGGCTTGTTTAGGGTTTCTTTAGTCTATTATGACTAGAATACATTGTAAACATATAAATAGGTGGCTTGGGACAATTCTTGTATGCCTTTGGCCGGTTTTGACTCTAAATAATAGAATCACTCGCTCTCTGGCCGTGGACGTAGGTCGATTGACCAAACCACGTAAATCTTATGTTCTTTTGTGATTGCTCTTGTTTATTTTCGTGTTATTCTATAGCCTAATTTTCTGACAAATAACATGAGGATTTGAGACCTTGAATAATAAAGAAATGCCTAATCCTTGTCTTGAAAATCTAATTTGGCTAACATGCCTACTACCACATTCATCATCTTCACCTCCATTGGGAAAAGGTACTATAAACTACTCCAACTCTCACCATATTCTTTTTTTCATGAATAATATATAATAGGCTTCATAAATAATATATAATAGGTGGTGGAGAAGGATATACTGTCCACGATTCAAAATTCTATCTTCGATAATAGTCAAGAATTTGAAGTATGTTGCCAAACATGCACTCATTAATGTAGAAATCTGTCGTGAATTCAAGTTTGAGGATATAATTAATGACTTAACTGTCGTGAGAATCACCTATTCACTTATTATATTAGTCCATGTATTGATCTGATAGCAGTCGATCCAAGTGCATATGTTATTCAACAAGTATTCAGGAGCTTGATTTGTATGATCATTATGTTAGATTAATCTTTCACATGATGCATGGTGGTTCAGTTATATTAAGTATAATTGATTAATCTAAACACACACATTAACAGGTTAATGGTAGATAATAAAATATTCTTTGATGGGAAGAGTATGTCGGAAATATTTTCGTGCCTCTTTGTAAATATACGTCTTGGGTCCCCAGCTAATTCATTTGCCTGAAATGTTTCCAGAACTTTCAGAAATATCTTGCCATCAATCACGAGTGGACTTTAGCTGGAAGAACTGAAGGAATGTTTCAACATTTTAAAAAGATTTGAGGTTAGCGATGGCGACATGATGGCTCTTACACTAGTGTGTACGATCGTTGGTTAAATTTATAAAAATGTTTATTTTCTTGAGACTGTTCTTACACATTATCTCATGATCATCAATTGAAATACTAATTTTAATTTATTATTGTTATCACAACAATGAGCAATCGGAGACATTTTGAATAATTCTATAGTTTTTTTTTATAAAAAGTTGGAGACTCTAAAATCAGTGATCTCACCGGACAACCCAATTAGGTTGGCACCTTCTTAACAACATCTGACAGTTAGAGCACCCAACAAAGACAATCCATGGGACATCGGTTGCCCTAGATTTGATGACATTAACCATGTAAGTTGAATCACATTTAATCCACAAATAGTGCCACCCCTTCTCCCAAGTCTTTTGGATTGCATAAATAGCAGCTCACAATTCGGCTACATAAACTAGAGAAGACCCTGTGTGAAAGGCAAAACATGCCAAAGGGAATCTCCTGCTATTCCTGAAGACGCCACCTGCTCCAGAGAAATTAGAGAAAGTAGAAAAAGAGCCGTCAGTATTCACCTTAATCCAATTATCAAGAGGTGGCTGCCAACGAATTGATATGGTCTGAAGAAGCTTCGAAGGCCGTGGGGCAATGTGTAACTGCCTCAATACATTAAGTTCTGCTACAGAGTTAGACATAAACCCGATATTCAATAAGTTACATTCATGAATGGCACACCACAAGCTGCGCAAGAAGATATGGATGTTTGGTGCTATGTTTACAAAGATGGCATCATTTCTAGTCCTCCAAACCAGCCAAACCATAGCTACATGAGCTGTACGCCATAGTACCTGGACTTGTGCCCCAAATCGATGTTGTGCAGCAGATTCTATAATCTCCTGTAAAGAGTTGTTGGGCAAATTTACACCAAACAACGAATACACTGCACGTCATCCTTCTCTTGAAAACTTTGCAATCCACCAAAAGATGATCAATAGACTCTGAATCACATTGACAGAGATGACATATGGAAAGGAAATGAAATCCATGTCTTGACAGTTCAGTCTCTGTAGCGAGTTTTCTGTGGATGGCTTTCCAACAAGTAATCGACCGGAAGGGGAGAAGATAATGGGACCAATAAAAGTGCACCATAGTTTTTTCTCGCCGAGGTCTCTTAGAATAACTCTATAGTTATGTTAAAACATAATTATAAAATAAACATGCAAACAATGTAATAATAAAACTTCTCTTTATTAATAAGATGGCCATAATATTGATATCCACTTGATTGGCGTAGGGAACAATAAATTCCTTTCAACAATCTTGCATGACAAATAGTGGAAAAGTTTTACTAGTAAATTAGACACGGTTCTCACTACTGCAAAAAGAAGCCTGTAATTGATGCTTGTAGTTCTTCTAAACTTCTTCCTTTGGCCTCTGACATTATCTTCCCGATGAATAGAACACCAAATCCACAAACTCCAGAAAATGTAAAAAATATTCCTATTTTTAAGCAATGACAAAGAAAATAAATTCCTTCATATTAGTTCGAGCAAGAAAATGTGTGTATTGTTGATTGCGAGGTTTAAAATTCGTTAATCTAAAAAAATTAAATTTTAAAAATATTTATATTGTCAACTTTGAGATTTAGAATTTGTTGTTACTAATTTCTGGATTGAACTTACCAGATGAGCTCCAATCCATCATGAAATTGAAAGAGTATGAAGCGATCCAAGTGCATAACCAGCTGATAAGAATCAACAAACTTCCAGCAGTACCTTTTACATTTACAGGGAATATCTGAAACAAGAAATTATTGTAGTCAATTAATTTATTTTATTTGCATAAAATTACAAAATCAATATATTTGAAATTCAAAAATACTTATAATACCTCAGACATTATAACATATGGTAATCCAGCTATGCCTATTACATAGGTCGCAGTATAACCCTGTCAAATATTAGTCAACATCGTGTTTAGCATAGAACATATTTTAATTTAAAAGTAGTAATATATCTATTTTTTATTATTTTATATATAATCTATTTAGAGAATTTTAGTTCGAGTTTATACCAACATGCCAATGTAGATAAGGATAGAGATAATTGTGCTCGTCGAATGGAGAGCCTGCTTGTAATAATATAGTGTATTTTTAGAAAATTAATAATTAGAAAGTACAAATAAAAATCTTAAAGAAGAAATATAACATTTCTCTTTTATGACAAAAGAAAAAACCTGTAAGGAGAATCCTAATCCGATCAGGAAGCAAGTTAAGCACATGCCGAGGCAAGAAACCTAAAACATTCAGAATACATTTTAACATCTAGAATATGGCATTTGGGTCATGGTACTTAAAAAAAACAATCGTAAAATATGCATTAGTATGATGCCAGCACATAATTCATTAGTACTAAAGTTATCTTTAACACTAAAAGTAGAGTGTTCG
Source organism: Flueggea neowawraea (assembly GCA_948243855.1). Taxonomy (NCBI): domain Eukaryota; kingdom Viridiplantae; phylum Streptophyta; class Magnoliopsida; order Malpighiales; family Phyllanthaceae; genus Flueggea; species Flueggea neowawraea. The sequence continues at coordinate 4,896 of CAODLS011672810.1, read as the reverse complement.
ATTTCTGGTGAAGCAAATAAAATGATCCGAGTATCGTCTAGTACGTTCTCTTTTAATATTAAAATTTACAAAGTTCAAAATATAAATTTGTTTATCGTTCTCACCAGGAGAAGAGGTCGCCTTCCAGATTTATCTGTCAAGATCGTAGATGCAATAACTGTTGGAATCTGCAAAAGAAAATAATTTCACGTTTGATAAGAAATATGCATATACTCCCAGCTCTATATATAGTAATCGTTGAAGTTAAGTTTTAACTTCAATAAAACTCATTGATATTAGACTTATCTTACTCGAACAACCTGTCAATTATCAAATATGCATGATAATTAGTGCTCAATTTTGCAAGTAATTGAAAATCATTGTCATTACTGAAGTGGTTGACGGAGTGAAAATGCAACCTAAATAGTAAACTGTGGCCCTTATTGCACATCGCATTCGGCTTAAGAGGTATGAGATTATCATCAATCATCTTTAAAAAAAATCAAAGAATCAAAACAATTCTTTACTCTACCAGCTTTGTCAAATATGGAGCCGGCAAAGTACATAATTGCTCTGGCCCCTCCAAATTGTGTTATTACCATAAGTCCAATGCCAACCTGAAGTAGGTGACACATACAACCTGAGATTAGGAAAAAAAAACACATATATAGTTTTCTCTTAGAGATTTTTGTTTTGGATTTTACAATAAGAACATAAGCGTATCTTTGATTGAACAAGTCCGAAATTCTAGATTTTGCATCCCTTTCAAACGTCTCCGTATAATCCTGCATAAGAAATTAATAAAAGTTTATATCAGTAACTTGAAGTTAGCTTGTGATTGGGCGTGTGTCGTCCATTATCTGTTTCAGTAGAAATTAAAATATAGTAGAAGTCTACTCTAATTTCTGATGCTTCTTGAGAAATATCAACGTTCTTTTCTCGGAGACGCTGCAGAGTTAATTCCAATTCTTTTTCTCGACCAAGCTTTGCCTGAAGAACACGAGAGGACGATTTTCACATCATTGCTGCATTATTTGATATTTAGAGAGAAAAAATAAATTGAAAAAGTTGAGAACTACTTGTTTTTTCATCAGCCTAATTCTAGCATATGGCCATTTAAAAAAAATAGATAACCATTTCGAAAATTATGATGTTAACAGTTTTTTTGTAATAAATATTATTTTTTTCAACGATTACGATCACACTATTGACTTTACGTCCGTACATAAATACAGTACTTTTAGGAAAGAGCATTGAAGACCAACAAGCTCTAAAAGTTTAAATACTGACATGAAGAGCCCTATTAAATAGTTATTGATTCAAATATTGGAGAAATTAGCACATAGACAAATCGTACATTAATGCTCTAATTTCTATGATGTTCCAACCACTCTTTATGAGAAAATAAAAACATGTTTTGAGACTTACCAACCATCTGGGAGATTCCGGAATGAAGAATATCCCTGCAATGTGCAACGCACATGGAATACCACCTAAAATTAAATCAAGAAAAACAGCAACTGTCAATTTTAAAATTTCCTACAATGTTCAATTCAGTTCAAGTTAAAAAAATAATAATTTACTTATTACGGCCAAAGCGAGCCACGAAACAACAGTTCCAAGGCAATAGACTATAGCAAATCCAAAACTTATCAGAAGCTGTGAAGTTCACCAAAAAAAAAGATGCTTTTTAGCTAACATACAAGTACAGGAGTTCAAACTTCAAAGGAATTTATGGCCCTATTAATATTCCTTGACTGATTAGCAGAAGTAAATACTCCACGAATGTTCCTTGTCGTTATTTCTGCCACGTACACTGGTATCTAAACAATAACAAGTATCGGACTCATTGTCTTAATTACGTTAAACCAAGATTACATGCATATGACTAAATCCTTTAGGGTGTATGTTTTGTTATTTTTGATATCAAAATACCAATGGGTTATAGCACATTGGTATGAGTAAACTTTGATGTTAATAAGTTGTGGGCTCGATCTTCGATATGAGCAAGTAAAATGACTAATCGAAAAAAATTTAATTTCAAAATTTTGACTTCTCCGTTGAAAAGTGTTTTTTTCTCACGGCTCAAAATTAGAAGACAAAGTCAAATTGAAAATCAAGAACAAGAAAAAATCAAGCTGAAAATCAGATGAATAATAAATCAAGATTTGATGAAATCAGTTGAAATATGCTGATGGAATAAAAAGTTTAAAAATTTGAAGTTTATATGTCATGATTTTAGGATTGATTTGATGAAATTTTCTGTATAAACTTATATCATTGGATGAATAATTAATAACATTTGCACTATGTTTTGTTTCTTTTCTTCTCTTAAACAATGTTACTGCCGAAAAAACCAACATTTTCTTATAACTAAAATAAATGTTAAAACTCATATATTACGCATTTGACCTTACGACCAAATAGAGACGTAATAGTAAAAAATAATCCAAATTTTATTCATTTTATCAAAAATAGTCTAAATTTAAGAAAATAATCTGATATAGCCTGAACTTTAACTTTAATATTAAATATAGCATGCCATCTATTGTAATAACTTGATTTTTTTGACTATTTTTGAGTAAATTTTTCGTTAGAATTTTTTTTCGAATTAATTATTTTGATTTATTAATTTTAATTTAAAATATCATTAAATTAATTAATGATATTTTGGAGTGTTAAATTTTTCTTTGGTATTAATAGGATTTTTGAAGTGTATTGGGAAATTAAATTGAGTGAAAATTGGTTGGAATTGGAAAAAGAAAGAAAATTGGAGGAAAATAAATCAGGAACTGAACTACAGGTCGTTCAGTATGTGGATCAAACGGTGTGTCGTTCGACGCTTGTGTGCACTATCGTTCGTTGAAGGGAAAAACGATGTGTCGTTCGCGTCGACAGACGGTCAGTCGTTCGCTGGAGAAGAAAACGACGTGTCGTTCGCATCGACAGACGGTCGGTCGTTCGTTCGCTTCCACAGGAGCCGGTTTCTCACTTAACAAAACGATGTCGTTTTGAACAAGCAAAATGACGTTGTTTTGGCATTAAATGAACAGCCCAGATTTTCTTTTTCTTTCTTCTTCTTCGTTCGTTTCTATTTTTCTTCAAACCGAAGCTCTCTCTCTCGTCTTTCTCTCTCCATCTGAATCTCTCTCTCTCGTCTCTCTCTCTCTTCCTCGTCGGCCGAACAAGCACCGGAGGTAACCTCTCTCTCTCTCCTCTTTTCTTTGGTTATTTTTTTTGAGTTTTTGGGAGAGTTTGACCGAATGGAAATTTTGATTTTTGGAGAGGTTCTTGGACGGGTTTCAGATGAATTTTTGTGGGTTTTTTATGGGGAGAGTTGGAAGAACATGAATCTAGGTTAGAAATGGATGATTGGAGGATTTTTTATGGAAGGACAATTCGGTCCGAAATCGGTTTGGATCATTTGGCTCGATTTTTGGATAAACCGAGGGTAGATTCGGACTTCTAGGGTGATTTTGAGTTGAATGGTATGGTTGAAAACATTGGGTTATGCTTGGCTCAGGATTAGGGACTATTTGGTGTTGTTTTGTAATAAAAGGACTAAAAGTGAAGTTTGCCAAATTGTGAACATTTTGAGGACTGAAACTGATATTTAACATTTATGGACTGAATCTTAATTGTACATAGTGGCAGAATTGTAATTTTGAAGAATTTAGGGTAAAATGGTAATTTTAGAAAATTGAGGGATTAAATATTAATTTTAAATTATTTAGAGAATTAATTTAGAAATTCTGAAAGGTTTGGAGGCTAAGATTTAATTTTTTGATGTTTTGGGAATTAAATAGTAATTTTCAAAAGTTCGGAAACTGATCTATAATTTTACACCAGGATGCAATAATTGGTCAGTCATGTTAGACTTTGGGCTGAATTAATTTTCGGGATTTTTAGAATGTTTGGGTTGCATATGCATTTGCACGTATTTCAGTGCAATCACGGTACCATGTCTAATTTGTGAATGTGTTGTTTGTTCCAGCTCTGCGTTGTTTCTAAGGAGACCATTTATTCACCAGTGGACGTGCTTTGGATTATTGCTCGGAGTCCAGGTGAGTGTGGTAGCACTTTAGACACGTAGGATGTGTCCTCTAAAATCTGTATATGTTTTTGTTGTGTTGGAACTTGGCATGAAATTGGAATTAATAAAGGATAAAGAATTCTAAAAAATAAGACTTATGTGATAACTTGGTTATGAAAATCAGTTTTGGAAATTATTTTGTTTCCGAAAAATAAATATTAAGTTTTTAATATTTATTGTGATCTCTGAATAAGTGTTTTGGCTTTTGAAAATATATTCTTGAGTGAATATATTTTATTTGAAATAAATACTCTGTTTGAATTTTTAAGAGTATTTTTAGATAATTATGATTATCTGTTTGGTATACTTGATATTTGAATATTTTTGGAACAAATATTTGAATATGTCTTTGGGTAAATATTTTGAATAAAATGTGAAATGTTTTGTGAATTGCTTTATTTTGGGACACCCAACTACGTGAAAGCGTAGTCTTGATACACAGAGTTGTATCATTTGCCTGTGTGGCTAATACCGAGTTAGAGTAACTCGAGGAGTGTGCCTGTGTGGTTATATTTTTGCCTGTGTGGCTATAATATTCGCATGTGTGGCTATAATATTCGCCTGTGTGGCTAATACCGAGTTGGAGTAACTCGAGGAGGAGGAGCTTTGTGTCCCAATATGAAAATGTTTTGAACAAAAGTTTGAAAAATATTTTTGGAACTACTCTCAGAAAATATTTTGGAATTTATTATGCTAATACCGAGTTGGAATAACTCGAGGAGGAGGAGCTTTGGGTCCTAATATGAAAATGTTTGAACAAAAATTTGAAAGATGTTTTTGAAATTGCTCTCTGGACAATCTTTTGGTATTTATTCTGAAAAATA
>CAODLS011672432.1:0-15201 GCA_948243855.1 Flueggea neowawraea | reverse complement strand
AACAAGAATAAACTGAACAACGAAGAATTCCCAATATGCATGAGGTACTAATCAACCCATTTGACACTCCAAATCAGCACAAGTAAGAGCTTAAATAATCAAAGTAATCGATTTGAATTGGTCATCCATTCATATCATCCATTTCATTGCAAAACAAAGCATTGAACAATTTAGGCAAATACGGTTCAAACCTCTTTTTCACTTCAAACATTATAATAAATTTAATCAACTCAATAACTTACTTGCTACAAACACAGTCAGTAAATTAAGGGTTCAAATTCTGTGCTTTTGCACTTATTAAGGTTTCCACCATAAAGGAAGATTCATTTTTCATGCGAAGACCGCTCATTTGTGATGAGTGTCCCCGATTACTTAGAAAAACCCCAATGGTAGTTCTTTGCATACTCATGTCCGAAGACAACGGAGTAGGTTATGAACCCCATTTACTTGTCCTTGTTTAGGTTCAAGAAAGTTACAAGTAACCCTTTTCAGTTCTTATTCATATAATTTTTTTTAAAATTTTCAAGAACCTGCATGCCATTGTTCAAGTAAATCAATGATTTGAATGGAAAGAAAAAAATCAAAGCAAAAAAATTGATCAGAACCTGGAGACTCATGCTAATCCAAAACAGTCAATTCAAGGTCTCAAAGTAACAAAGGCATATTCAAAATTCTCAACTATTTAATTCGTTGAAACAATCAAGCAACATGTGCACCCACAACCACAATATAAAGATTTTAGTTTAGAATTTTTCATCCCCTACCACACACTTAAGATTGGGCATTGTCCTCAATGTTCACAATAAAGCACAAAATTCGGCAAAAATGTGTGGAGGAAAAAGAAAGAGTTCTTGGACTTCCCTAAAAATAGCGGGTCATTGAGCTGAAAATTGACGTGGATTTCATCAAAAAACAGGGAGGAACCCTGCAAAATAAAAGAAACATTGAAAACTTGAGCAAAATAAACAAAACAGTTAATTAAAAGCTTGGGTTGCCTCCTAAGAAGCGCTTGTTTAACGGCACTAGCTTGACGTTAGAAAAACAAAATATAAACAAACACAGCTAAATAAAACCACAACTAAACAGAAAATTAAATATAAACAAAATGACTAGATTAACAAAGATAAAGCTTTCCTAATACTTTAGTCCCGACAACGGTGCCAAAAACTTGGTAACCAGAACCGGACAATTAAGGTAACAGTAGCATCTAGATGTTGAATCCCACTGGGATTACCTAAGCAGAATCGACCTCGTCACTAAGTCACTTGTTCATACAATTGGACCGTAGGAATTCCTAACATACATTAACCTCTCTCTCGAGTCAGTTAACATTTAATGTCAAGTTGATTAACCAAAATCTCTTTCTAATTAATAACCCATGTTGCATTAATGAAGATTAATGAATTCCCATATTAAGTTTGACCTTAATCCAGAAGATTTACGTCGATCTATCTCTAGGTTTGCGTGCAACTCCTCTCACCTATGAGCGATTCAAAACACATGATAAATCTCTCGATTCCCAAGCATGCAATCAATTGTCGAATCAAAACACCGGTAGAATCAATCCAAAAACAACAACATATAAATCATATATGAGTCTCAATTCATGAACAAAGCAACAAAATAACAAAACCAAATCACAAATTCGTTTTAGGGTTCACCACATCCAAATGCATACAAGTCTAGTTCATAATTGCAGTAGATAAATCAACAAAAATGAAATGGAAACAAGATAGAAAGGAAGAACCTATTGAGATTCCATCAATCTTCATGCAATCACTTCAATCTTGAAGAAAATCTACTCCAAAGGCGTTCTTCCCTTGAAAGCCAGCTTTTTCCCTCTCTAGAGCTCTGTTTTTATGTGTCAACGACGGCTCTCCTTTTGTTTAACCCTGAAAGCCCCTTAAATTGGTTGAAATAGGGCAGAATTCAAGAAGATGGAAAGACACGGGCAAAATCATAATTACACGGTCGGGTCTTTGTCCCTCTAACCGTGTCTTGCATTAAAACTCCGCAGTTTCAACCCTTTGACGCTTTTGGTTCCGAAACTGGTAAGACACGGCTTACACGACCACGTCTTTCAATCCAAGGCCGTGTCTCGCTTTTTAAAGGTGCACTTAACTCTGGCGAATAGGACACAAGAAAAAAGGTTATTACACGGCCGTGTCTTGTGCTTCCAAACCGTGTCTTACTTCCTGGAGATGCACTTGGCTTTGACGAGAAGGACGTGGGCAAAAATGGATATTACATGGCCATGTAATATGGTCCCAGACAATGTCTTGTGTTGAAAGCGTCGAAAGTTGTCGTTTAATCTCTATTTTGGCTTGCTTTCATTTAATTCTATCAAGACACGATCACATGACTTGAAAATGCAATTATGTATGATTAAAGTACGAAAACTCATCAATAACACTCAAATAATAAAAAAAAAATAAAAAATCAATGGTACAAATATGTATAAACAAGCGTTTATCAGAGGCCAAAAACATGATTCTATCTTCGGCCCAGCTACCAAGAAATACCAAAGAGCCCCCTTCATTTCAACCCAAAAATGAGCCCAGATTTGTTTCTTAGACCCCTAACAAAAACCCAAATTCCCCACTTATTACACCATTGTCAAACGCAAACCCAAACACATTCATAAGTCAACCCACCCTTACCAACAGAAACCCACATACTCAAACACCACCAAACCGTACCAACCTTTCTAACCTTAGATTTCGGAGACTATCACCTGCGGAGATACAAGCACGAAGAGAGCAGGGATTATGTTATCGGTGTGATGAGAAATGGCAGCTGGGGCACCGTTGTAAACAAAACAAAAAGAGTTATATGTGTTGTTAGTTAATAAGGGGGATGGTGAGGGCTTGGAGGCCGAGGAGCTTGAGCCAGAAAATGGGACTGAGGTGGAAGGCATTGAACTCTCACTCAATTCGGTGGTAGGGTTATTCGAGCCACGAACAATGAAGCTCAGAGGGGAGATACTGGGGAAAGAGGTGGTGGTGCTAATCGATTGTGGGGCTACTCACAATTTCATTTCGAATTCAGTAGTTGAAGCCTTGCAACTACCGCACCATGAAACGTCGCAATACGGGGTGATTATTGGTTCTGGAAAACAAATAAGAGGAATGGGTGTGTGCAAGGGAGCGGTGTTGAAATTGCAGGATCTCACCATTGTGGAAGAATTCTTACCGCTGCCACTAGGAAGCACCGATGTGATTTTAGGGCTTAAATGGTTGGCCACTTTAGGGGAAACACGAGACGATTGGCGAAAACTTACGATGTTCTTTGAGCTAGGGGGGAACCGGGTGACTTTGCAGGGGGACCCAAGCCTAACTAAAGTCAAGGTCTCTTTGAAGACAATGGTAAAGGAGTTACAGCAGGAAAAAAAGGGATTATTGGTTGAGTTGTTTCAACTTTCAGTGGAGAATGAGGTTAGTGGGAACATACCGCCACTGGTGAAGAGGGTTTTGGGGGAATTCCAGGATGTTTTTGAGCAGCCAAATTCGCTACCTCCGTTTCGGGGCTACGATCATGCAATTTTGCTTCAGGAAGGGGCAGGTCCTGTCAATGTACGTCCATATCGGTATCCGCACATCCAAAAAAATGAGATTGAGAAGCTCGTTTCGGAAATGTTGGCTGGTGGTATAATCCAACCAAGCATTAGTCTGTTCTCAAGTCCAGTGCTGCTGGTGCGAAAGAAAGATGGGAGTTGACGCTTTTGTGTGGATTACCGGGCATTGAACCGAGTCACGGTTCCTGACAGGTTTTCAATACCCAATATTGATGAGCTGCTAGATGAGCTACATGGCGCGAGGGTCTTCACCAAATTGGACCTCAAATCTGGGTATCTCCAAATTAGGGTGAAACCTGAAGACGTGTCGAAGACAGCCTTCCGCACTCATGAGGGGCATTATGAATTCTTAGTAATGCTGTTTGGATTAACAAACGCGCCGACTACTTTCTAGGCTCTTATGAATTCCATCTTTAAAGGGGCACTTCGGAGGTATGTGTTAGTCTTTTTTGATGACATTCTCATTTATAGTCCCTCTTTGGAGATTCATTTAGACCATCTGCGTGCGGTGCTAACTGTCTTGCGTGAGCATAAGTTATATGCAAATGTCAAGAAATATTGTTTTTGTCAAACAGAAATGGAATATTTAGGCCATATCATTTCGGAGAACGGCGTGGCTGCTGATCCGGAGAAGGTCAAGGCGATGGAAGAATGGCCTCTTCCCACAAATCCTAAAGAATTGAGAGGATTTTTAGGGCTGACTGGCTACTATCGTCGTTTTGTTAAAAATTATGGAAAAATTGCAGCACCATTGACGAAGCTTCTTAGTAAGAAAGGTTTGAGTGGTCGGAGGAAGCAACCCAAGCAGTGAATCTGTTGAAGGCAGCAATGAAGGAAGTTCCTATTTTGTCATTACTGGATTTTGATGAGCCATTTGTGTTGGAAACGGATGCTTCAGGAACGGGTTTAGGTGCGGTCTTGTCACAAAAAGGACGCCTTATTGCTTTCTTCAGCCATGCTTTAACTAGGCCCAATACAAGTCAGTCTATGAGAGGGAGCTTATGGCGATAGTAATGGCTGTTCAAAAATGGAGGCACTATCTTTTGGGGAGGCATTTTGTTGTTAAAACAGACCAAAAAGCCCTCAGGTTTCTCCTTGAACAACGCTTGGCGGCTTCTGAATATCAACACTGGCTCACTAAGCTCATGGGGTTCGATTTTGAAATTCAATATCAGCCGGGGCTGGAAAACAAAGCAGCAGATGCTCTCTCTCGCATTCCAGGAAGAGCCGAGTTAAATGCTATTTCTATTCCTTCATGGGTGGATTGGGATCAATTAAGGAGGGACATCAGTAATGACCCTCAACTCCGAACTATTTCACAGTCTCTGTCTCAAGATCCAGATGCAAAACCGGGATGGGCATTGTTTCATGGAACCTTGTTCTATCAAGGGAAGTTAGCCATTCCCCGAACCTCTCCTTTAGTTGCCACATTTTTACAAGAGTTCCACAACACTCCAAGTGGGGAACATGGCGGGTTTTTGAGGACTTACAAGCGAATGGCAGCTGAGTTATTTTTGGAGGGAATGCGTGCTGATATTAGGCGTTTTGTCGCCGAATGTCCAATATGTCAGCAGAACAAACATGAAACATTGTCTCCAGCTAGTTTATTACAGCCTCTTCCGATTCCTCAGGCCATTTGGGAGGACATATCTATGGATTTTATCGAAGGACTGCCTCGGTCATATGGATATAATTCTATTTTGGTGGTGGTGGTGGACAGATTTAGTAAATACTCTCATTTTATTCTGTTGAGCTATCCATTCACAGCTAAGGTGGTGGCCTCTGAATTTTTAGCTCATGTGGTGAATCTTCATGGATTTCCAAGGACCATTGTAACTGACAGGGACCAGGTTTTCTTGAGTAACTTTTGGTCCAAACTCTTTCGTCTTCAACAAACTCAACTCAGAAGAAGTACTGCATACCACCCTCAAACTGATGGCCAAACTGAAGTGGTCAATAGATGCTTAGAAACATATTTGCGTTGTTTTGCGAATCAGCAGCCTCGGCAATGGTCAAAATGGCTTTCATGGGCTGAATATAACTTCAACACCTCTTTTCACACAGCCACCAAGATGACGCCTTTCAAAATTGTTTATGGCCGAGACCCACCTCCCTTGATTCAATATGTGAACCATGGTACTGCAAATTCCTCACTTGAAGAATCATCGGTGGCTCGGGACTTGATGATTACGGAACTCAAGGAACAATTGGCCTTAGCTCAAGGCCGCATGAAGAAGTCTGCAGATTGGCATAGGCGGGAGTTAGACTTTCAGGTGGGGGACATGGTCTACTTGAAGTTGAGACCCTAAAAACAACAATCACTGGCTATCCGACCCAATGAAAAGCTGTCCCCCCGTTATTTTGGCCCTTATCCGGTGATTCAAAGAATTGGCAAGGTGGCTTATAAATTGGAGTTGCCCTCTTCAGCCGCCATTCATCCAGTTTTCCATGTCTCTCAACTCAAGAAGATGGTAGGCAACAAAGTTGTGGTTCAACCCCTGCCACCAATTCTATCGGCTGAAATGGACTGGATTGTGGAACCAGAGGCTATATTGGCTGTTAGGAACTTGCAGGAAGGGGTTGAAGTGTTGATCAAATGGAAGACCCTTCCGGATTTTGAAGCTACTTGGGAGCCGGTTGATGTGGTTAAAGAGCAGTTCCCTGCTTTTCACCTTGAGGACAAGGTGAATGTTGAAGAGAGAAGGGGGGGCGGGGGGGGGGAGGGGGGTATTGATAGGTCAGCCGATATGGGCATGGATGGAGCAACCAATGTGGTTAACAGGCCTATAATCAAGTTTCAATATACAAGGAAGAAGAAGAGGGGCTTCCAGAGGGCTGGCTCAGAAATGATGGGCTGAGGAGGATCGTGAATTGCTAGGAAGGAATTACTATTTTATTGCTAAGTTGTTATATGGTTATTTTACTGTTTGTCGTTACTTGCTAAGCTGGCTAGTTTGTTACGTGAAATTATGATAAGTAGTGGGGGAGGATTTTGGGGAATCATTCTGGAACAATTCTGTTATTGGGAATATTGGGGAGAGAAGGCAGCCTCTCAAATGCTGCCGGTGTTATCAGTTTTGTTTGTTATCAGTAATCAATACACAATTTCCTCCTTCCACTCATTTTTCATTGCTTGTAGCTGCTGTGTTGCTTTGATTTTCTGTTTGTGATTGTTTGAGCTTATCATAATTTTATTACTTTCAGGAAATTATTTGTGGAAGTCTTTGAAAAATTGGCTTGCTATTCAAGCCTTCTACTTGAAAATTGAAACTTATTTCCACTATTTCAACATTTATCTTTAAAGGAATGACATGTTCAATAGAGGTTTTGAATTTGTTACCTAACGAATGCTTCAAAGTTCTTTGCTTGTGAGTTGAGAAATGTAAGAGCATGCTTGGCATATGCAACAATAATAGTTTATAGTATGCATAGGAAATACTTAAATGCAAAACTCTTTTACTTGATTCTTTTAGACTCTTGAATTTGTCTAGAATCTTATGTTGAAATATCTGTTGATGGTGGACTTATTAAGGTGTGCTAATAGTTGGCTTTGACAAAGTTTACATATCTCTTGAAGCTAATTAAATGTTTTAAAAATAAAATTAAAGAATGAAGGGGTCAAATACCACGTGTTTAACTGCTTGAACATGTCATTTTGTGTGACATATCAATGATTTCTTTCAACAAATAGAAGGCGGAAATTCCCCTACTTTCAATCAATGTAGCTCTGAGCTCCCCTGCAAATTGGTTTTTACTTAGAATAATGTGAATGTATGCATTTGCATCTTTATTTAGATTATGAGATAAAGAAGTCCTGTCATTTTATTTTATGGATGTTCTAAAAGAATTTCTTTTGTCTTCCACAGTTATGGATATTCCAAAGAAAGGTTTGTTTGGTCGTTGATATCTGCTGTTGGAATTTTTTTGTCTGGGTTCTGGTGCTACCATTGTTAATGGATTCCAGAACTTGTGGATAGCACATGTAAGCAGCTTTCTTATTTTTGTAATTGAAGTCCCGGCGTATTTGTGCTTTGTGTTGTAATTTTCATCAATCACCTATTACTATGATGAAGTTCTTTGACTTGCTGATTTCTTCAGCCCCCAGCTAATATTGAGTATGCAGCATTGGTAATTGGTGGTTCATTTATTATAGAAGGTATAATTTATGTATCTTTTATGCCAACAGATCATCTCAAACTTATGATTTGGTTTCAGTTTCTCTTTAATTTTTTGTTCTCACTTGATTGAATGTACTTTTTTCTAGGGGCATCTCTTATTGTTGCCATTCAAGCTGTGAAGAAAGGTGCAGCAGCAGAGGGAATGAAAGTGAGGGATTATATTTGGCGTGTTCATGATCCGACATCTGTTGCAGCCATGACTGAGGTAATAAACGTTATTGTGAAATTAACTGTTGATTTTGCTTCTGCTTAAAATTAGTTATTAAGGATAATCTCCACCTATATTGCCAATTTCCATGCTAGAACTTGGTACCAATTTAATCTTGTGATTACACTTTACTGTAGTAACAAAAATGTTCTTGTCATTACATCTTTGTAATTTCATATACATGTTAGTGTATCCCTTCTCAAATAATGAACTAAAACAACACAGGATGGTGCTGCTGTAACTGGACTTGCAACAGCTGCGGCATCTTTGATTGCAGTAAGTGTTACTGGCAATGCAATATATGATCCAATTGGTTCGATTGTAGTTGGCAACTTGCTCGGGATGGTAAGTTATGCTTCCCAACAGTCAATTGCAGTTGTATTTAGACTCCGATGATTCTATCTGTTAATACTTGGAACTGTTTTTGCTGTTTTCTGTCATTGCCATTGTATTCAACTCGTAATTCTTCTCAAGAACCACCCCAATTTGTTTTGCTTTGTCAATGTTTGTAATTTTGATATGAATACATAAAGTGGAATAGGCAAATTAGCTCAAATACCTAATTTGTTGAATCTTGCTAAATTTTATAAAGTTTATACTGTTAGAACCTTTTTGTTATCCTCATGAGAACACTGAAGAGGAAGATGCTTGCATAAAATTGGGAATAAGATGGAAACAATGTCTTCTTGTTTGTGTGTCTAGGTGTGTGTTTGTTGAGATTGTATGATTCTTTTGTGGTTTGCTTGGATTTTTCAATTTGAGAATTCATTACTATCCTTCAGTTCAGAGTGTTCAGAAGATTAATCAGTTACACATTGCCACATCTATGTATATAATCTGAGATCATTTTGTTATAGCTAGACTGAGATTTTATTTTATTTAACCGGATTTTCGACACAGGTTGCTATATTTCTTATCCAGAGGAATCGACATGCTTTGATTGGTAGAGCAATAGATGATCAAGACAGGGAGAAGGTTCTAAATTTCTTAAGAAATGACCCGGTATGAATATGGTCATTTATTTGACTTAAATCTCTCAAATAACTCTTGGGGATTTTGTTCAGTTATTTGTTTCTTGCTCATTTTTGGAGAGTCTTAACAGTATTTGGCTTTTACTGTAGGTTGTAGATGCTATATATGATTGCAAAAGTGAGGTGATTGGACCTGGTTTCTTTAGATTTAAAGCAGAAATAGGTAACCTCCACTCTCTTGCTCCTCCCCTTTCTTTTAGTTTAAGCCTTTTGAAAACCTACAATCGTATTTCTCCGGCTAACTGAAATGGAATTTTTATTAAATTCAATCAGTAATTTTACATGGACTTTGTGGCTGCCTGTGTATCCATTTCTGGATTCAGATAATTGAAGACAGTGAATTTTAAAAGTTATTATTTCGCTATGGTTGCAATTTGATGTTGGGTTTTTACATGAAACAGATTTTAATAGGGTGGTGCTCGTACAGAATTATCTGAATAGGGCTGGACGTGAAGAGTGGGCCAAGCAGGTTTCTCTCTTTTCTGTGGCATCTCGTCTGTTTTCATTTGCATTTTATAAAAAATCCAATAACTCTTGTATGAATTTCTCAAGGCTTAGTCTTGTATTCAAATGTGAATTGAGCTTGCTGTATTATGACCATTATTGTATGTTTCGAGTACATTTCTTTCCAAAAAGTTATGTGATTTTGATTGTTATTCATGTTTGAAAGAAATCTACTGTTTTTTCATTATTCCATTTATCAGCTTTAATAGTCAACGAAGTTATCGCCTTTCGTAACTAAATCACTTTTTAATGCTGAATTGTATCTTCTCTTCCTTTTCTTCGCATTTTTATAGTTTTGTGATGTATACTTTGCTTGGTTGTTTATGTCTTTGGATAAGTATCCATCTCTAACTGGAATTAGTGATATGTAGTTTCGTGGAGCTGCAAAGCAGGAGGACGATACTCAGTTGCTGAAGATCATGTCGAATTATGGTACGCACTTTTACAAGGAAGCATTAAACCCATTTTTATCATATAAGTGCCGGCTCTTTGACATTCGGGCTCTTGCAGGTGAGGAAGTAGTGACTGCTTTAGGAAGCGAGGTTGATAGGCTTGAAAAGGAGATACAGGAGCTTGTTCCCGGAATTCGGCACGTTGATATCGAGGCTCACAATCCGACAGGTCCAACCCCATCACACCATTTTGACATCAGACATGTTCTTGCAATTTCTGTGTGAAAAGTGCAATACGGCTTGTTAATTAGGCAGGTCAAAATTTTCATAGAGGGTTTTTTTAATTCTTTTATAACCCTGCGTTGTATGATGACAATTCGACATATACGACAATATATTGGATCTCAATGCTCTCTGGAGCACACTGTTCGGAAGTCGTCGACGAAGTTTGGTTTCGATCTGGCGTCTGTTGAATTTGTCGACGAAGTTCGGTGTCGATTTGGCGCCTGTTAGATGATCACCCCGGGATTTTTTTTTTCCAAAAAAAAAAAGTTAGAATGAGTGGTACAACTCTTTTTTCGAGAATTACCGAGATCCATAAGTGAGAGCGATTTTTCTTACGTGGGTTTCACAAATATTTGAAATTGGATGTTTATTTAAGAGATTCAAATTTTCATTTACTTGGATTAATGGATGGGTTTCACAAATGATCCAAACGCAAGTTTTACTGCCTTTTTTGGTCCAGGCGTTTCGTTCCTTCGCTTTAAATATGTGTTTCGTTGTCTTTTTAAGTAAATACATATAAATAAGCTTGAAAGTCACTGTGTTTCAATTCAATGGTTGTCTCAGGCACACATATATAGTATAGTATCTCTTTCAATGAGATTGATAAATGATGGTGTGATCAGTAATGTAAGGGGAACGAATATATACTGCTATATACACATTTTCTGGTACTTTTTAGAATGCACTCGAGGAGACTCAAACCGGAGATCTCTTGCATTTTTTTTTCCAAACGAAAGGAGAGAGAGAGGTTGATCAATGATAGTTTACTTCTTTTGAGTGTAACTATGCAAATTCTCTCTCCCACAATGTTTGAAAAACTATAGTTGATGCAATGAAAAGGCTGAACCACCCCAAATCCATTCTTAAAATAAAACTTAAACACTTTTAAAAAACACTCTCTCGCTTTTAAATTTAGGTGATCACAAAACTCTATTGACACATTGACTACTCGACGACCACTAACGATTGTGGAAACCTCTTGTAATAATGACTTTACACCATGCTCTTTTATCATAAAAACTTTACATCATAACTGGTAGGATAAATAGTCAATAACTAATATATTTTTCGTTAAGTGATTTCTAACATTTACATTTGTTTATTGGAGCATTAGAGTGTACCATTTGCTATAATTATATGGCAAAAGGCGAAGTTTACATTTGAATTATTATTGTGTCAAAACTCTATGCACAAATGATGTTCGTATGCCGAGTAAAGCCATTGGATTTTTAAACTTTGACCGTTGATTTCGTTTTGACGAAGCAAGCAAATGGATCATTTCCAGGCTCCAGCAAATGGACAAAATGTCGTTCTTTACCAAATACTTGAAAAACAAATAATAAGCACTAATTAATTGTAGTCAGGTTTCAACGTTTAATAGCAAGCAAGAATTAATTAAGTGCGAACAAACAATCAAAATAGACATAAAACTTGCAAACTCTAACCAATGAATCAAAATAGACATAAAACTTGCAAACTTTAACCAATGAATTTGTAGTCCATCAATAAGTTTATTAGTGTTAGAGTCATGTCTAGCACCAAAGAGTTAAGAGTAGGGATTTAAATTAGTCAAGTCATTTAGATCTTGGCTCAACAAAAATTTGTTTAAAAATCTGTTCGATATTAAACAAGTCAAGTTTAAATAGAATTTGAAGCCCATTTGTAAACAAGACAAGTTTGAACATTCTAATACTTGGCTCAAAAAAGCTCATGAAACAGGCTTAAATTACGAGCTCCTTAACAAACTCGTGAATAAGCTCATACACTAGCTCAATTAGTATCCTCATGAACAATTTTTTTGATAAGTTATATTATAATAAGATAGACATGTTTGATAATAAACTCACCGAGAAACTCAAGTTTATTCTCGTTCATGTATGTATAAAAACTAAAATTATGTATTTTTTCTTCTTTTTTGTTATTATTAATATATAAGATGCACAATTTTATTTTTTATTTTATTATGTATATAAGTGTGTAATATTATTTTTTTAATAATTTAACAATTTAGTTTGTTACATAATTTTTCATTAAGGAATATTAAGTAATACTTTGATATAAAAGAGTGTGTAATATTTTACAATTTATTATATGCAAGTAATATTAAGTAGTGGAAGAGCTAAAATTTTGGTTAAATAGGACCTAAATTTGTTTACTCAGAATTTTGCCTACACACTTTGCTTCTCTCTCCCTTTTTGTCATCCTCTCGCAATCTCAAACAATTCCAACTTTTATTTGACATGTGAAGAATCATGCATGTGACCAAATCAATTCACCTAGTAATTCAAACAAACATTCTACCTAATTATACCTAAAATTAAGTTTATCCAAATTAATTCACTTAGTTTCAACTAATTAAAATCCATGCAAATAAAATTTTAATCCATTCAATCATAAATTTAATAATCCTACATCACATTCTACCTAATTTAAACCACAATTTCATCAATCAATCATTCAACAATCTGTCAATCTCTAATTCTAAATTTAAAAAAAAAACTGAAATTTTCTCAAATGGGCAAAACGTTTTTATATAACCCTAACAAAATAAAAACTGAAATTTGTGATTAAATAAAGAAAATCGACTTACTAGGGTGGCGATCGCCGATCGGCGGGACGGGATGGCTGCATGAGGTTAGAGGAGGAGGCGAGGCGGTGGCATGGTTGGTGGAGAAAGGCTGTAGATGACAGAATCTAGAGAGAGTAGGTCGACTGTCGAGATGAAGAGAGAAGCAAATCAGTGGAGAAAGGATTCTGTTTTTGAATAAGAGACCATGGTCTTCTTAAGTGTGGGACGAAATGGCACTGTTTCACCCACACTTTATTATTTATTTTTTAAATCATAGGGCAATACATCGTTTTGTCCTACGGTTTAAAATGAAAGAAAAAAAAGAAGAGTGAGGTTAACTTGTCCCTAACCTCTTGCCTCCTCTCACCTTCAAAGCTGGGATTCAAAAGCTACAACAGGGCAGAGCCCTGCTGAAGGAGGACTCTCATGGCCCTCCAACACATGCTTGTCCTTATATGGCTTTGACCCTGTATTAAGAATCTTATGAGTTCGTACATAAACTAATGAACAAATTTGTGACTTGCGAATTTTATTATTCTTAAATGAATCGAACTTGAACAAAATATAAAGTTTGAGTTGAGTTTGAATTTAAACATTTCAAAACTCGGCTCAGTACAACTCGTTTAAACCTCTGGTCAAGAATTTGATTGCCAATAAAAACAAATAAAATGAATTATCAAAGATTATAACAGAAAGAAATAGGTGCAAGAAATTTAAAAGAAGATCACATAAATATGAATTTAAAGATTATTAAAATTTTAATTTTCTACATAGCCAATGTAAAAGTAGTCATTGAAGGAAAATGCCAAGTATTCACGCCAAGGAAACATACAGAGCACATAACCTTATCCAGTATGCTAATGCCTCGATGGAGATATCTATGCAATTTATAGGATGGAGGCCACCTAACCAAGGAATGTTGAAACTAAACACTAATGGTTTTATGCTACCATTGTAGGACATGAATTGATAAGAGATGAGAATGGCAATTGGGTTAAAGGATTTGCAATGAATCCGGGGATTGCAGAATTATGGGGTGTGTACAAGTACAAGGGTTTGCATGTTGCGTGGAACATTGGAGCAAGAAAGAGTTTCTGTAGAGAGTCATAATTCAATCTGTCACGACCCGTTTCCGGATCATGACTGGCGTACGAGGTGAACTGTCTGTGGAAGCCCGCCCCATCTCGTACAAGCATCAAAGATCATATTACTACCTAAAACATTTAATAACGTTTGTTATTTAAAAACATATGGAATGTATATACATACATACATATATATATATATATATATATATAGTCTGTATACCAAAATAATGGTTGTGAGTAAACCAAATCAAAATACATCAAAATTCAAATGGCAACCCAGTAACCCAACAACATCTCGGTACAAAACTCTAATACTCAAAACAAAGTGCCCGGACTGTTGGAGAATTTTTCTGGGGATGCCTTGGTTAAGTTTGTAGAGCGAAAGCAAGTTGGAGTGAAGAGAGAAACAACACCACAATTTTTATAGTGGTTCAGTCAACCATGCCTACATCCATTACCTAAGTCTCACTTAGGCTTTTCACTATCGAAGATTGATTACGGCTCAATCCAACAAAGCCTTACAACAAGGTTGATTACGGCTCAAACCTCTAAGGTCATTACAATGTTGTTTTCTATAGGTTCACAACAAACCTCTCTCACTCTCAAAGTGTTTAGAAAAACATTTACAACAAATGAAAAGCTCTATGCTAGAGTTTAGTATTTGAGATTGAAGTTTGAATCTTGATCTCTACCTTGATTTGGTGTTTTGGAGTGAGGGGAATGATGAAAATATTTGGGACATGAAGGCATATGATCATCCACATTTTTCTGTCCTTCCTTGATGTATTTATAGTCTCTCCAAGTGATATGACCATTGGTGGAGATAAACTAACCGTTGGAGTACGTTTCTGCCCATTGTAGCTATCTGTGTCACTCTCACGTACGTCACTTTATCCACACATACGTCACCTGAGAATCTTTGCAGCTTACGTACGTTGGTTTTCCATCTCACATACATTGATCATCTTGAGCAAGCTTTGCGTACGTGAACTTATATATGACGTACGTCAATTACAACACACGTACGTGAACATTTTCTTACGTATGTGAAACGTGCTTCGGAGGGTTCCAATGGCTTCTGCTTTTGTTCAGACCCTATCTCACGTACGTGACACACTTCTAACGTACGTGAAGCACTTGCAGTGGCTTGTTTTGCAACTCCGACCTCTCCAACTTGTTTCTTTTCAAGTCAAACGTTTTGCTTATCATCAAAACATAAAAAGGAACTTAATGTTGATCACCCTTGATCCAACACGGACAAAAGGGTATCACTAACCAAAAGACGTCTCACTGGTAAGCAAGATGCGGATTAGTTGCCAAAACCAAAATCTGTGTACCTGGAAGATAGGATCAATTACAGGAGAAAATAACA
>CAODLS011672303.1:0-11122 GCA_948243855.1 Flueggea neowawraea | reverse complement strand
AAAAATCTAACCAAAATCGAACTCTAACCTCTTTCAAACCCATTTTCGGCCAACAATGAAAATAAGCAAAAATATGCTTAAAAAGGAGCTTAAAACTGAAAATAATCGATTATCTTACCTCAAGTTGGATATAGGAATCTTCTGAGGTCAAGAGGAATCAAGTTACATCGGATTTGAGTGAGAAATGAGGGAGAAAATGAGAAAAAACCGAAGAGGAGAAAAACAGGGGAGGGTGAGGTACTGTAGCGGTCTGGGTTTTAAAAGAAGAAGCAGCAGCCAAACCGAACCAGTCGAACCGAATCAGCTAACCAACCTAGCAGTCAAAACCAAACCAATTCAAAAATCAAACTTAACTAAACCAATCCATAAAAAGAACCCAATCAACCCACTAATGAATTTTGCATCTATCTTCAAAACTCAAACCATTTCACAAAATAAACCAAGCCAATTTAGTATGAATCAACTCAACCGGTTAAACTAGTGGACCAAACCGGTAAACCAAACCAGTAACTAACCCAACCGAAAATCACCCCTCTTTTCTTTTTCTTTTTTTTTTTCCATATTTTCTTTTTCAATTTCCAACAATTTTTAATTAATAAATCACTTTCAAATCACCAAAAATAAAAATTCAAATTTTTACCCGAATTTATTTAAAAATAATTATCCAAAAATAATTATTCCCAAAAATAATTATCCAAAAATAATTATTCCCAAAACTAATTATTCACCAATAATTATTCAAAATAATTACTCCAAATATAATTATCTAAAAATAATTATAAAAATTATTCGGGGTATTACATGGATAGTAGAGTGTAGACAACATATATGTGCACACACACTCTAATTTCTTCATGTTGCCATCTTTTTAACTTTGTATAGGTTGCTATCGTAATTTCTTTTAACATTATACCATAATAGTTCATATCATGGTGCTCAACTTGTACTTTGCAAAATATTGAATATATATACTTTTGAATTGAAAAACAATTTCATATCACTTGATGAATGTCGAATCTAACAAATTAATTCCTATTCAAGAATTATAATTTTGCATATAATAGTAAGTAGGGTCGAATCCACATAAATTAGTATAGTTTATCTATTTGCAGTAAAAAAATAAATAAAAGTACAAAGGAAGGTTTTGTTTTGAAAATGAACTCAAAATTAATAAACGAAACGACAAAAGTAAACATTATAGCAAACAAGAATTTAGTTTAAGATGAAAATCAATAATAATGAAAATCTAGCCAAGTTAGATTTTTGTTTCACTCTTGCGAATTG
This sequence comes from Flueggea neowawraea, assembly GCA_948243855.1. Classification (NCBI taxonomy): domain Eukaryota; kingdom Viridiplantae; phylum Streptophyta; class Magnoliopsida; order Malpighiales; family Phyllanthaceae; genus Flueggea; species Flueggea neowawraea. Next base: position 9,838 of record CAODLS011672303.1, on the reverse strand, counting down.
ATTCTCGATTTTAAATTCAATCTAAACCGTTCGATTAGGCAAGCTAAAGTTACAAGTGATACATCCAATAACCAATCTCTACTTACTGTTTCGGTAGTTTCGAGATGCCCTACAAACTGTTTTTCTTACCAATAAACAAGCTCTAGAAATCTTTACAATATTTAATCTATTGGCAGCACTAAGAACTACAAAACCTTACGTGAAACCAACAAACTCGAGATGCTCGTTTATTTAGATATGATTATTTAATTCCTTTAAAAATAGTCGAAGTATGTTATCGCAACAACTATGTTAAGTTACTACTTGTGTCAAAAACATGCAAACAATTACAGATTCACAATTCAAACTGAGAATCTTCTATTCCGCTATCCTATCAATGAGCTTGATTGAATCAATCAACATAATAATAATAATAATAATAATAATAATAATAATAATAATAATAATAATAATAATAAAACAATAAAGCACGTCAATATAAATACTCGAACAACAAAAAACAATTAAGCACAAAACCTCACAATTTGTTGAAATTTAATTTCGATTATACATTGACTAAAAAGAAATTCAACAACACATAATGTAAAAGAACACAAAATAAAATAAAACACAGTAGTAAATTCATTCAACCCCTCAAAACCTAAAAAGAGGGCTATTTATATTAAAACCCTAGTCCTAACCTATTTGTGAATACAAACCTAACCACAAGTATTTTATTCTGACAATATATGAATACAAATCAGCCGCTTATTACTTTCTACCTCCAAATTTTTAACCATTTTCTGCCAACTCTCCTCATTTCAATGGTCAAGCTTTCATACACAATATTCATGAAAGCTTCTTTTAACTCTTGTTTCTTCTTATACTCTTCAATTTCTCAAAAACTTTGATTAAGATATGCCATAAACACCATCAATGTTTGGTATGTTGCATCACTTCCCTCGCATCTTTACTAGTGCTTTTGCATCGACCAATGATGATAACTTTTGCTGCAACATCTCTCATACAATGTAGCCAAAACTTAAACAACGAAACAATTTTTTTTGTCTCAACATGTAATAGACCACAACCAAGAAGAATAGATTGCCCATAATGGTTAATGCCTACAAATGATAAAAAAGACATATTATGCGTATTCACTTAATAAGTTTTATTGAATGTAACAACACCCCCAAATTCTTCATTAATAGCTCGACTTCAAGTATCAATCCATAACACATTCTCCAATCTACCTTTTTTATCATTGCTAAATTTATAAAAAAAAAATCCCTTATTGCACCCTTGCAATTTCAGGAAAAAATTCAAAATAGTTGTAGCATCGCCGTTACCCCTTAGCTTTCTCTCCCATGATTGATCAATGAAATTTCTACAATCCTTAGTTAAACAAGGCATTTTTATTACACGTATGGTTTGTAAATAAATGACCTAATAATACTCTTACTTCAGTTAAATACTAGCTATGTCATTCAATTCTAGTCATATCTTCATATGTGGAGGGAGATACTTATGCTGTCGAATAAACCTTGTCATCTTCAAATCCATCTCATGATTGTGACTTTTAAAACGCAGTTAACTTTTCACTTTCCACTTTTGCTAAGCAATCAGTTCCTTTAGTACTCTTAGCATTATGGCAAATCCTTTCATGGAAACACAAAAAAACTTAAAATTTGTGAACACTACCAACCCTGCCAAAATGGGACTTCACAACTTCAAATCCTTTCATCCTAGCATGCTTTTGGTACAAGTGATAAATATCATCAACATTATCAAACTCCATGCCAACCTTAGGCCTTTTGATAATTTCATTGTTATTTAAATCTTCACCATCATCACTTTCTTCAACTTGTTCCAACAGGTAGGGCCATTACTACTGTTATTTGACTCCTTATTGCATCCTAATATTTTCACACTGACAGCCTCAATTTCTTCATTAATTTCACTGTCTTCATCCTCACCAAAAAATTGACTGTATTGTTTCTCATCATTTCATGTTATCATTTGATTTGCGCCTAAGAGTTTTTTTTATGTCTGATGATCTCTACAAAGTTTTGATGTTGAAAAAAAAAATGGTTTGTTCCTTAGAAAATGGTAATAGTTATATCTTTTTCTCATGAATATCTGGCCATTGCTACCGCATGCTTAGAAGATGATAACCTTTATGATGCCATTACTTCTTCATACTTTTCTCCTTTATTTATCTTTTATCTAAACAGACCACTAAATGATGAAAATCATTTTTTTGGGTATTATTTCCTTCCTATTTTTGCCGCATAAAATGACTAGCCTTGGCAAAATTATAGTGTATATGCTCTCCAGGTCGACATGATTAAGATGGTAAGTGGTGACATTTTTCTTTACCACCACTTGTTTCGTATAGAAGTGTTCTTTCATGTTTGTGAGGTATTTGTGAAAGATTTTTTTTTTAGTGTATTTATTAGTTTTCTTTCTATTTCAAGGTCAATTGTGTGCTAACCCCTATACATGTGTAAAAACTCAAAGGTGAAATTGCTTGCCAATTCTGCCAAGCTTAACAAAATTGAACCTAATAACTCACTGTTCCAAGGCGTTGGGACGTACAAGAGAAGAATGGTGAAAGCTATATTATCCCATTCGGTTTAGACTTGGTTCAATTATTTCTTCTGATAAGTTGGGAATGAATAAATGAATGAATGGATGAATGAATAATAAAATTGGTTTTAGAGTTCAAATGAATTTATGATATATTTATGAATTTTTGTAAAATTTTAGGGAATTTTAGATTCGTTTAATCATTAAAAATCAAAGTAATAATGATAGGTTCGGTTCTAGTTAGGTTCGTTGGTTAAAATCCGATTTGGATTGTAAAAGGCCAATAGTGTACGTAGGGACTAAACTGAGTGGTTATTTAGGAATGGGGACTGCAAGGTTGAAATGTGTGGTGCGTGGTCCAAAATGCAGTACATTCGCGTTGGACAGAATGGACCCCAATGTGTCGTTTTTCTTATTTAGGGACTGCTTTTATACGTTTCGTTCTACGTTTTCTTTTCCCGGTTTAAAAACTCATTTCTCAAGTTTCCTTCCATTTAGCTGACCTAAAACTTCTAAAAACACCCTCTAAAATCCTCTACACCTTTACCTTCAATTGTTAATATTTCTTCATGAATTATGAATTATTTCTAATCTATTTTTAATGTTGTAGCACTTTTCAGTAATCATGAATTATTTATTTGAGGACTTAATATGATTTTAAATTGTATTTTTAGAGATATATCGAGAATTCTATAAAATTACACGATGATTACGTGATTATTCTATCAAAATGTTTATGGACATATTGGGACTATTTTAGGTCTGTGATTATGGGATAAAATTGGTTGGAATAATTAATTTGATCATTATAATAAAATTGGAATAATTAATTTGATCATTATAATAAAATTGGCGTGCGAAATATGGCCAACATAGCTAATTTGACAATCGGAATTTTTTAGGGCTTATTGGTGCTTATTTTATGACAATGATATATTGCTTTGAAGGACTGATTTGATCGGGTTATAGAAAATTCAAATTTAAATTTGTGATTAATTTTAGATTAAGGTTTAGTGAGTTGGTTGCATATTAAACGTACATAATTGTATTTTAAAAAATTATATTAATTTTGTATGTGATGCAATTATGTTATTGGTTGTAATTTTGTTGACCTTATTGCATAATTAGATGCGTTAGTTGCTTGAGATGCTTGGGAATAGTAAATTACATAAAACAACTTCTGAATTATATTACTTCAAACTTAGTTGCTAAGTTTTTTTTTGTAAACCTCAGAACTTGAATTCTTTTAATTACTCAAATTCAAACCTTACTAATTACTTGGACCTTAATTATAAGGATTAACCTCTCTTCGACATAATTTTTTTTATACCACTAATATTTTATAACCAGCTTTTATGATGAATTAATTTAGTATGATATTAATATACTTAAATATTGGCATGAAGATATGTGGCTTTCGTAATTATGGTTTCGGGATGCTTAGTTATCGGGTTGGTAACTTGGTAGCCCTTAACGTCAATGGATCAGCTAAGCTACAGGGACGCAGACCATGTGTAGACAAATGTTTGACTTATTATACCAATACCCGACTATAAGGGTTAATTATAGCCTCCAAATCTTTGTAAGTTTCGGTGTTTAGCTTAGAGTGTTATACCATCCCGGTTATATGGATTAAAGATAGCTTATGAGAATTAAATTTCTCAGCACTTAGCTCACAATATACTTAGTATAGACTCGAAATAAACTCATAATATATTTATAATATAATTAAAATAAACTTAGTAGATAATGCGATTATAGTTGATTAGTATGTGCTCATGTAATTGCTCAAGTACGTACTGAGTTGTAAATTCAATGTTTGCTTAATTTTGTTCTTTGATATTTTGCTTAACTTTATATAAATGTGATAGGTTGTATTTTAGACATATTTAATGTTACATTTTATGTTTGTTTTACATCATAAACTATTGTTATTCGAATCTTTTTATGTCTTTTCGCTTCTTTGATTTGGAGCGATTTTGGGCATATTTCAGCTTGGAGGGCACTTCGGCATGACTATGCTGTAGAGGGCACAAAGATTGGACTGACTTGTTAGCTATGGGTTGCGTGTTTTCACTATTGGGCATCGGAATTTGAGTCTCATGGACGTGTATGGGGACTGCTAATCTAATTTTACTGCTGAAACAATTATAGTTACATTATTATTATTATTTTATCAATTTTATTTACATTAGGATTAGGTTTTTGAAGGGACCACATATAAATACTATTTTCTATTATTGTTGGCTTCTTCTTCCCTTTTTTTGGAAGTGGAACACCGACTCCTTCATTGAACTTTTGGCTTTCATTTTTCATTATGTGTAATTAAACAATCTTCTAGTTGAGGTATTTCTGATGTTCGATCCATTAAGGTTGTGAGACTTTTATTTTAATTGTTATAAAGTGTTTCGAGTATTTATTCAGTTTTTATGCCTAAGTTCCTTTATTATTATTTATATTGATTGATTGTTTGAGATAGTATATTGTTATTTAAGATTGATAGTGTGTCACATTAGTCCTAATCTAGGTAACAAATAACGTGAATTTATGTGGTTTTGACATTGTTTATTGTTATGGAACTGAATAATCTGGTTTAAATGAATCACGAAGTTTCCGGTTTCACTGGCAAGGATATGAGTCTCTTTAATTCTTATTGCTGCCATAAATTAAACCTTGCAGGGCATCCCGAGGGTTGTCTAGTAGTTAGAAAAATAGTCTGCAGGGCGTCCCGGGGCTATTGAATAAGTAAGAAGAGATTATTTAAATGAGTGCGTCAACGTTAACTAAAACTCTATCTATTCGAATGCTTGATATTTATTTTTCGTGTCTGTGATTAAACGATTGGATTTAACAGAGGAAATACCTTGGCTAGACTTTCTCATTATTGAATTTCTGTTATTTTACTACTGTTACGATTTCATTTCTCATTGTGAATTTTAATCTCTGCTTGTTTTTAGTTCTCGATTTTACTCTCATTCAATTCAAATTTATTTTATTTTTCTGTTTTAGCATTTAGACATTTCTGTACTAGTCTCTGTGGTTCGACCATACTCACCACTTTACTCATTATTTGTTTCCTGAGCAGGTTAATATTATTTTGGTGGGTTTGACATCCTATCAAATTTGGCGTCGTTACTGGGGACCGATGTTTCAGATTTTGTTTATTTGCTTTACTACTAATCTTTTCTCTATTTTTCATACAATGTTGTCACTGATTGTGAGATTGAAATGGAGATGGCTGACAATAATAATGCCAGACTTTTTGTTCCACCTGGGGCTCTACCTGAGCAAATGCTGAGAGATTTGGCTGCACCTCCTGTGGTCAGTAACCTGTGTGTATTCAGTATCAACCCTTGGGTGCTATGTTTTAGTTGAAATCTGGCTTAATTCAACTTCTACAGAGGTTTCATGGTTTGGAGAATGAAGATCCCAACAAGCATCTTAAAGAGTTCCATATTGTTTTCTCCAGTTTCATTCCTCATGGTATTACAAATGATCAAATTAAACTGAGAGCTTTTCCTTTCTCATTGGCGGATCGGGCTAAAGAGTGGTTCTTTTATCTACCTCCTGGTTTGATTGACACATGGGATGATATGGTTCAGTTATTTTTTGAAAGGTTATTTCTAGCTTCCAAAGCCACCAATCTCAAAAGAGAGATCTGCAATATCAGACAGAGAGATACTGAAACTTTGCATGAGTACTGGGAGAGATTAAAAGGGCTTTGTGCAAGTTTCCCCGCAATATGGTATTTCTGACCAACTTTTAATTCAATTTTTTTATGATGGTCTCCTTCCTTTGGAACACAGGATGTTAGATGCTGCTAGTGGTGGTACAATCATCAGTAAAACACCTAGAGAGATTCGATAATTAATTTTAGTCATGGCTGCAAATTCACAACAGTTCAGTTTCAAAGTTGAATCCTCTAATAGGTGTGTCAATGAGGTAAGCCTTAAACTTTCTACTTATGATTCAAAGTTTGATGATATGTCTTCTATGTTGCAGCAAACTATAGCTGTGGTGAATAAATTGGCAATTGGACAAGAGAAATTGGCTCAGAAGTTTAAGGCACAAATGTATGGAATATGTGGAGTGCAAGAACACCCAACAGATGCATGCCCATCTTTGCAAGATGATAGTGTTGCTGAAGTGAATGCAATGGGAAGTTATGTGCAGAACAATTGGAAGACATATGATCTATATTCCAACACATACAACCCAGGATGGAAGGACCAACCAAATTTGAGGTATGGAAATAATAACAATTTTGCTCAAAATGTCCAGCACCAACAGATGCCACAGACTGATAGGATTCAAACCTTGGAAGAAATTGTGATATCATTGGCAGTTTCAACAGAGGTAAGTATTTATGAACTAAAAGATCAAATTAGCAAACTAACCACTTCTGTTAACAAGCTTGAAACTCAAGGAAAATTGTCCTCCCAATCTAAGATAAACCCAAGGCAGAATGTTTGTGCAATTGCTCTTCGAAGTGAAAAAGAAATTTTTAGTTCAGACGCGACATCACTTCAGTATGACTATGTTGAAGCCATAGCGACAGAACCAGTAAATTCAAAAAATTCCAGAAACGTTCCAGTAGTGGGGAATCCTGAAAGGCTGTCTTTTCCACATAGATTGATGAATAATAAGAATGCTTTGGATGATCAAGAAGTGTTGGAAACACTAAAGAAGGTTGAGATCAACATTCCTCTGCTTACTGCAATCAAGCAAGTACCCAAGTACTGCAAGTTTTTGAAGGAGTTGTGCATTGCAGTGAACAAATTAAAGGGCAATGAACAAGTACACATGGGTGAAACGGTCTCAGCAGTCAGAAAATGCCTATTAAAGAGAAAGACCCAGTCATGTTTACTATTCCATACAAAATTGGCAATGTTGGAATTGAACATGCTATGTGTGATCTTGGTGCATCATTTAATTTAATGCCTTTGTCTGTTTATTCTACATTAAATCTAGGACCTTTGAAGCAAAATGGTGTTGTACTCACACTTGCTGATCGTTCTAGTGTGTTTCATGAAAGTGTTCTAGAGGATGTTTTAGTGCATGTCAACAATTTAGTTTTTCCTCCAGATTTTTATGTGCTAGATATGGAGGATGATGGTACCCCCAATTCAAAATTGTTGCTATTAGGGAGACATTTTCTTAAAACAGCCCGAACAAAGATAGATGTGCATGAGGGAACTTTATCTATGGAGTTTGATGGTGTTGCAATTAAATTCAGTATCAATGAAGAAATGAAGCATCCTAATGATTTTTCTTTTGTTTTTGTTGTTAATTATGCTAACTCATTGACAGAAAACGTTTTGGAATTGCACGATGAATCTCTACAGGATGTTAGTGCAATGATGGTGCAAAATGCTAAGGAACTAAAAATATCTAATAAGGCAATTGTGTTATGGCATGGCCTAAGCAAGAAGATGATAAAAGGGGCTCCAAAGGTAAATATTCCTTTACTTGATAGAACTAAGCGTGAGTCTAAGTATGTTAGGTTTTGGAAAAAAATTCGCACCAAGAAAAATAAAGCAAAAAGAGAGCGTGCGGTGTATGTTCCAAAACACAATTCTGCCATAATTCATGAGACTTGGCCACAAAAGAAGAATGATCCAGGTGCGAAGATTTATGTGCTGAATGACGAGAAAGGATGAATAGTTTGTCTAGCTAAGACGACGTAAAAGAAGCGCTTCTTGGGAGGCAACCCAAGGTTTTTATTTTTTATTTTTTTAATTATTTTAATTATTTTGTTGTTTGATTGATCCAACAAATTTTTCATGCCTTCATATTTTTAATTTCAGAAATTCGAGGATTTAATGGCATTTGTCTTGGAAGTGGTTGTGTTTTAAGGTACAAGTGATGAGAATTAGCATTTGATTGGAAGAATTAAGTGTGGGGAACATACAGAGGAAGAAATGCGCATCACGGAGGCAGCCTTCACTTACCTACGCGGCGTCGTTTTCATGTCCTCGAAAATGCTGTCATTTTTGGCAACATGACGCGCCTCACATTGGCGGTGCTCACCAGGCCACGACGCTGTTTTCTCCAAAAGGACAGGCGTGTCCTTCTAGACGATGTCATTTTTGCACAAACAAGGGACAAATTAAAAAATATGGGCATTTTGATCTTCTGCACTCAATTTTTATACCCTACAGTTTTGATTTGGGACCACTTCCATCTAATTTTCACTTTCTCTACTTCCTTTCAGGTCTAACCGCCACACCAACATGCCAGATCATCTAGCCACCTTCGCCATAAACAAGAGAAGCTTTTCTTTTACTTTTTCTCTATTTAATTTTTATAGTCTTTTATGTTACATTGAGGACAATGTAGATTTTAAGTGTGGGATTGGTAGATTGTGTTTTGTGTTTATTGGTGATTTTTAGTTTTGTGATGTTTCGTATTGTTTGTTTTTCACATAGTTGCATGCCATGTTTTGTCTTTTCTGCATGAATTTTGGTATTGTATTGCACTTTTGCATGACCGTGCCATAATTGCGTCGCATGTTTTGATTGCATTTTGTGTGCTCATGTTTAATTTTTGACGCATTTGTGTGTTGCATAATCAAATTCCCTACTGAATTTTGCAATGATTGGTGTGAAATTTGTCCTTAAACATTAGATAATTTGGAACTTTCAGCATCTTGAGGCCCAAAAGTCCTAATATACCCACTTATGCAAAAATTTGGATTTCTATGCATCTTATATTCAACATTAAACAACTCCTAGTAATAGAGCCAAAAGGGAGTTAATAGCTGGATTCACACAAAAACCCGTGAGCATTAGAGACATATACACTTTATTTCTTGATATGTGATTTATCATTCATAGTGGGCCCCTGCTAGGATTTGTTATAGAATGCATTTCGAAGACTACATCATTTTAATTAAGACACTGAAACGGCAAAAGACATTGTTTGTTAACCATTTGAATTATCTTTTTCTTTCGATATCCACCTTTTATATTTATCCATTGTTTACCCCTTTTGAGCCTAAGACTGTTTCTTTGTTTTAAACCCATTTTAACCCATTCCTATTTTGTTCAAGACTTTCAACATTTAAACCCTTAAGTTGAGAGAATTTTTATATATGTTGCATTGCCAAATTAATTTGTATATTAATGCTTTGATTTACATTGACAATGAACATGTCTTAGACATGATTTTGTGCTTATATTGTTAAAAAGACATGACTGTCTAGTTTTGTTATATATGCATTAAATGTAACGTTGCTTTTCTTTATTCAAAAAAACAGAGAAAAAAAAAA
>CAODLS011672194.1:0-10280 GCA_948243855.1 Flueggea neowawraea | reverse complement strand
ACACAAGAGAACATATGCTCTAACTTACTTGGGAGAAGGTCCTGTTTCTGGGTCACCATATTGAGCATCAGGGTTTCTTTTTGTTCCACAATCCTTTCTAGTTTCTGGCAAAGGTCTTTTGTTGCTTCTAGTTCCAGAAACAACTTGTTCCTCATTTGTTTCAGTCCCTGGCAACCCCAGTCTGAGCTCGGTTGCCTTGAGGTTTAGATCATTCTCATATGCAGCACAGCCACCTTCCATTTTCCAACAATCTTGTGATCGACCAAGAACCGATTGTACTGAATGTATGCAAGAGATGTGCAGTAGGTAGAATATTGTTTGTTGTTTGATCGCTTCCTTTGATGATGTGGGTAGAGAGAAAGGTCGAGTTCGTGAGGGTAGTTGTGAATGGAAAGAAGTGTATTTTATAGATTAATACGATAAAGTCATACAAGCAGAAGAAGTTGGGACGGAAAATGGCTTGAATGCATGAATTATGGACAAAGGCAAGCTAAGTTGTCGGAAGCAATATCGGCAGCTTTGCGGCACCCTGTCCGTGCACCCAGGAGACAGGAGTGGGACAAGTACAGCCGCCCATATGGAAGACTTTTGCGATAGAAAAGTGTATTTTAGTGGGGACGGTCAAGATGAGTTTTTGGGGGGTGTAGGAGGGAAATCAGGATCGTTGGTTGCTTAAGAATGAAAAGATCAGGAAACATCCCCATGTGAACGATGGGGTCCTCCTGGCTGTTTGGTATGAGCATATAGCATGGCCATGTGGGACTGGAATTTTGGCTTAATTAGTTTAGTTCTGATGAATTTGGTTAATGGGTTGTGGGGTACATGCCATGTTGCTATATGGTCACCCCACGTCTGCTTATATTTATACGTTGTTTTACTTCTTATTAATGCCCTAGCAGAAAAATTAATTTGTGTTGTCTGCTGTATTTATTCCATCTCCATGATTAACATCTTCCAACACTATTTATATCTGGACTTGTCTAATTACAGGTTAACAGATCTAAACTTAGGTTAATGTTCACATTCTCATAATCATGGTTGTTCAAATGCTTTCTTAATCCACCTCTTCTCCCTCCTAATCAACTCTAATTAATCAAATGTGAAAATTATAATGCTCTGACGAGGCGGTCAGTCAACCATAAAGTTAACTAGTTTTAGAAATATTTGAAAGAAGATAAGAATGTTACCCTTATTAGAAAAGAAAACAGTGCTGAGGAAATTTTACTGCCATTGCATGGGGACTGCAGTGTGAATTTGTTTTACAGCCTCTTCCATCTTATTTTAGGAGCAGAAAGTTATACATCAAAACTTATGCTGCAGGAAACTGTAACGCTGTGTTTATCAAGTCTTGTTAATTACATATGGAGTTCTCTCGTAAATTTATTAATATCGTCTTTTGCTATCTTTGTTACCTTAAATTTAGCTTCTTTAATCCTACTGTGTTTGAAGAGAATTAATAGTTTCTTGGCAACAACTATTTTACTGTTTGTTGGCTATAATGATAAATTTTGGCACTAATCACTTACCAAACAAAAAATTTTGGTACTATAATCATGTACACGAAGTAAATCAGGTTTGTCAATTCTTAGGGTGCAACAACATTAAACACTGCCCATTTCGTCTCAGAGTGTGAGTCCCACCCTGTCCAAGATTTGTCAGTATATGCATTGGATGCTCATTTGACGCTGCAAAATCTGTAGATTATCAATATCAGGGTCCATTTCCTGCTGTTCCACCCGTGTGCCTCAAAAAGTTGATCAATAATTACTCGTCTCGTTCTGGTAAGATGATATTCAGCAATTAATGTTTGATGCACTGTATCACGCAGAGACTGTTTCCTGTTACTTTGAAACTAATCATCTCATCAGTCAATATTGTCTTTTTATCAAATTCTGACTTCCTGGGTCCTGATTAGTGGCTAGCATTGAAGAGTTATATATGACAAATCAGGTTAAAGATTAAAAAGAAAAAGACGATGTGATTGATGGAAATAATATGATTATGTCATTAGTTTTATTTTTCTGGAATTTCTGCAGAAAAATAAAAGGATGTATTGTAAATATAATCTAAAGCGCACACAGTCTTTAGAACTAATAAATACAATCTTAATTTACAATTATCATATATTCTCCGATAAGTCAATGATAACGAAAAATGCATTAGAAATTGTAATTCTGACTGCATCAATGAAATTTACCGTGAACGAAAGTTACAGGTTAACAGCGCAAGTCAACTGGCATTACATTAGACATGATCCGTTTTGGTGCTCTAATGCCGTAACACAAGCCTCTTAAGTCTTTATTATTATTATTATTACATTCTGGAGGTTATTAGTCAATATACATATACACTACTGCATTCGATGTGTGAATTATTAAAAAAAAGTGAATGTGTATATTAGTAGCTTCTCATCTGTGGAAATGTATTTGCTAATAATATTTTAAAGTTGTCAGGGATGATCAAACTTCACAATTTAATTCAGTTGCTATGCAGGAGTTTGGTGGAAAATAAACCAAACAATGTACAGAATAACGCCACCAGAGAAAAACACAAATGCTGATTATGGAAGGCGCTGATTTTACTCATCTACACAAGCAGGGTATTACTACTTATTTTCCTTTTTAAAACATTATTGGCAGCCATTGTTGGTCAAATTAAACTTTTGCATATCCTGATTAAGGTATGACTTGCATGGAGTTGAAGCTAACCTCACCAGATGTCCTAGTTTAGTTTTCACTTTTGTTACATGTTCCTTAGTTTTTGACCCTGAAAAAACTTGAAGGAACCTCTTTCTGATGAAATGTCAATTTGCTTTCAAAATAAATTTTGCTGATCCTGTGATTCTCTGTTAACATCTCACTGATCTGCAGGAAAAGTTTTACTTGAAACCTTAAAGCCTTGTAATTATGATATCAAGTCATGTGGTCACTAAAATTGACAGAAGAAAAAGAGAACGGGTTAGCTGGTTCTAGACTAAGCTTTTAGAGCAATTCCCTGGTGAGTAAGGTCTAGTAAGATATCCCTTCTAGGAAATGGCCCCAGGGAACAGAGAGAGGATAAAGATGGAATTTTGATGCAGATAGTGAATGGAGTTCATATAGTTGTAAAGAAGGTACCGATGCACTCGTCGCTCTGGTTCACCCTATTCGGGTAGAGATTTGTGGCTTAGGACCCACTTTGGATAAAGTCCCATGCTTAAACTTATCTTTCTATTTCATTGTTATAAAGCACACCTCAATCAATCCCTATCGTCAAGGAGCAAAAGATTTGAATACCTCTAAGCAGACTGACGAGTTATATCTTATTATGAGAAGGCAGTACTTGATCCGACTTAGAAAGCCTTCCCCGGGCGTGAAGTTGGAGAATTAATGAGTACTCTCCCGATAGCTTCAATAATTCACTGAAAGCCTTTCAGAAAGAAAGACATAATAAAAAAGAAAGGCTTGGTTGCGCCTTATTATGACTGCTGCCATGTTCAACCATTATGAAAGCATGCATTTTTACTTTTAGGGAGTGTCTAAATAAGAGAGTTCAGCAAGAATGTTTGAGCTGTATCGATCTCGGACATTCTGTAAGTTGGTTATGCAGGATGTGTCCTATATCACTAATTTCTTTCGTCGTTATTGCTCTTGCAGGATAGTGATAGCAACATCGGTGAAATCTACAAAGTAGCTAGTTTCTGTGGCGCAAGACGGATGATCGGCCAGCGATATCCACAGAAGCAAGTCTGTCAAGATCAGAACACACTTGTGGTGCTCTTGAAAGTTCATGTTTGGCGTTTGCTCTACCAATCTGGAAAGAAAGTGACGCACAACAACTGAATCCGATGTCGTTCTATTTTGGAGTCTTTGATCCATTCAAATTTCCAGGTTGGACATTGGTGTTGATATGACTCATCAATGGAGTCAGAATTATGTCTAGTTGGCACGGCAGGTGGCGAGCTTTGACCGGGTATTTGTGATATGGACCCTTCAACAATGGTGATACACACAGATTGTTCTTCTGAATTATGTTTGGTCAAGGTAATAGAATTGTGGTAGTGATATATTTTACTACGGATAACTGCTTTTGTTGTATTATATTTTAATATTTGACCAATCCAGATTTGAGCTAGGTAGAACTTTTATCACTCCTTAACCTTTAAGGAGTCCATAACAGTTCACCATCTATAGCTCTTGAGGGTTAAAACCGACCCACATTTCTCAGAATTATTGCAAAAACTTCTCAGAAGTTTCATCTCAAGTCTATCTGCAATCGTGACTTATCTTAATGTAATTTCTTTATTCCTCTTTATTCAGATTAGAGAGACGTAAAAGCAAGCAAAACCAGCTGGTGTAACGTCCATATGTAGAAGAATATTGCACTGATCTGGCCTTGTTCATAACAAAACTAAGTAGTCATCTCAAATGGGTGTACTAGGAACAAGACACAAACTGTTCTCTGCATATTCTTACAGCCTTACATGTCCTGTGACTGTGAGAGACATAGAGGGCCCTGAACAGAATAGCAGACCCTGAATTTACTTGATGGACTAAAAGGCTCTACAAGCAAGTTGGCTATTGCCACTTTGGTGTAATCTATGCCTTCTTCACTTAATAAATGGAACAGACTAAACAACTAATTAAGCAAAAAAATAAGAGCCGACATAAAGCATTAAGGTTTAGAGAGAATCTAAAGGTCAAAGAAAAAGCAAATTAAACAAAGTGGAAGATAGAATAGGGAATGGAGGGAATTAATTTGGGTGGTGTTAGCATACCTATGAACACAGACAAAATGATAAAATAATTTTGCAAGATAGGTAGTATTGTAAGGAGGGGAAGTGGTCCCAGAAAAGCCAACACATGAAAGAAACAATCCAACTCAGAAAGATCCCCCCACCCCTAAAGGAAGGAAGACAAAAATATATGGGTGCCACATTTTGGAAGGCACCTTTCTCTGCATTTAAACCGTGGGCTTCTCTCATTAATTTCTAAACATTTTTCATCTCTAACCACGACACCCGCACATGCCGAACCAAGCTCCACTATTTTTTGTTCATCTTTCAGTAATTCTTTTTCAGAATCAACAATTTTGATTTTGTTATCACTTTTGTAATGTCATGTTTTCATATAGGAGTTGAAACCAAAAATCGTTTACAAGCAAGCATATTTCACTCTCAAACCACTGAGACGTCTTTTCAATGACAAAATTATAAGAGTTTATCAATTCAAAGCGAATAATTTCTCAGTTGATGGACCTTATACGCGATCATTGAGAGATATGGTTCATAATAACTTCTATCATTTGTTAGAGTTTTGTTATTTTTTCTGTTTGAATATTGGCATGACGTTAAAAATAATAAGAGTGTGGAACATTGTAAAAAAAATGTTATTAAGCAATCTATATAGTATTGGGAGCGGGGATGGCATCAATTGTGGATCGAATGTGATTCCACTTACATGGTTAATCTCATTAAGTCTCAAGCAAATGATGTGCCATGGGTTGTTTTTGTTGAGTGGTCTAATTGCCATATATTACTCAATCAGATGAAGGTGGCGGTCAGCCATATATATAGAAAGGATAATGGGGTTGCAGATAAGT
This sequence comes from Flueggea neowawraea, assembly GCA_948243855.1. Classification (NCBI taxonomy): domain Eukaryota; kingdom Viridiplantae; phylum Streptophyta; class Magnoliopsida; order Malpighiales; family Phyllanthaceae; genus Flueggea; species Flueggea neowawraea. The sequence continues at coordinate 4,700 of CAODLS011672194.1, read as the reverse complement.
TGGCAAATTTTGGTCGTTCTTTATTAGTGGATAACTGGTGGCATGGGTATCCACCTTTCTGTGGAGGCTTGATTTATGATGATCTCAACATGACTGAGCATTTTTGCGTCTTTTGATCTATTGAATGTATTTGTTTTTCTTTGATGTTTGCCCTAAATGGGTTGTATTAACAATTTGCTATTCATTTTCTTTTTTGATTGAATAATACAACTCCTGTGCATGAAGAGGTTACTAAGCATGTGTCAACCTAATTGGAATGTCCAAATAAGATCACTAATTCTGGAGCCTCCAACCCTTTTCAAAAAAATAAAGCAATCTATGTAGTGTAGTACTTAATTGGACAGTAAACTGTTTCCCAATTTTGTCATTGTTTTCACATACGTATTCATGATCGTCTTATATCCCTATAGCTATGATTGAAGGAGATTATAGATATATATGTTGTAAAGATCAAAATACAAGCTGAAATTTGATAAAATTATCCTTAAATATGGAAAGGCATACCCTAGCTAGTTAAGTACTTTGCTCTGTGTTATGTACAGAATATGACGAAATGGAAAACTCAACTAGATTATAATGTAATGAAATTGAACGCAAGCAGAAACAACATTAATGGGTACCATTTTGTAACTTGTAAGATTTAAGTCAATTAAAAAATTAAATTAATGCCAATAGGCTTGTTACTCATCTGTACTACAATCAACTCGTCATGAATTTGATTTTTAGTGGTACTATTTTATCTTTATTATTTGTATTTTTCTACATATCTCTTTCACACTTCACCTGCAACATATAAATGTTTAGCTTATGGGACTCGCACATACAGATGATATATGCACATCGTGTGTTCTCATAGCATGCATGGATAAAACAAAACATGCATGTTGCATTTCTTTCATAAACTTATTCTATGTATCATGTCACTAATGGGTTGTGTTTTATACAAATTACAATAAAAATTCTACATAGAGCGACTTAATATAAGACAAAATCATGTATGTTGGTTAATTTACTTGCAATTTCAATCATTTAGGATAACAATACGTAGGGCAGTCGAATCACATATCTTTACCAAAGATGTAAACGTAAAAGGGTAGACTACGACCCGTGAAATTATCAACACTAGAAAAATGAACATAAATCAAAGAAAAATATGAAAAATCGGAAGATTAACGATCCACATAATTATCAGTGATGTGCTTCTCAAAATCTATCGTAAAATTTGACATAATATTTATAGATAATTTGTCAATTCAATTAGACTAATTAGGTAAACTTATGTAGTAGAGTGAAATGATAGGAGTTGAAATGTGGTGGACCAAGGTGGTCGGAAACACGAAGTTAGAAAACAAAAACTTCCAAGTTCCAAGTTGTAATAAAAGTGCTTATTTGAGACAAGTGGATGAGACTTGAGCAAAAGACCGATAGGGAGCATCGTATCATCATTTAGGAAGAAGGAAGTTAGAGGAGTGGACGTGTTTCTGGTGGGATCATAATAATAAGATGATGACGATGATGAAGAGAGACCAGAAAAGAAGAAGAGAAGGAAGGTGTCAGGTCTGACTGATACACACAACGAAGCAAATGCATATGGTGTTGTTGCTAAAACCCATATGTCCGTATGTATATATTAGTGCGTTGATCTCTTTGTTGGTAACGATAGAGTTTGAAGAATTGCTTGAAGTTGGGCAAGCCACGTCTGCCCATCATAGGCCATTCATCCTATGTCTTTCCTTTCATATCGGTTGTTGAACTGAGGTGGGCCCCCTTTGAATCTGCTTCGCAGATCCAGGAGAACACTATGAAAGGATCAATGTGCTTCTGTCTCAAACCTTTCGTTGCATCTCTTACTTCAATAATCAATTCACGTAGCCAAAGCAACATGTAATAGAAGTACCAACAAGCTTATTGGCATTAAAATACCTTTTTAATAAGAAAAAAGAATGATTTACAAAAAAAAACACGATAATGGAAATGCTTTCGTAAATATAAATATATTTTATTAATCAGAACATATTTTTCTGTTCTAAAGTAATAAAATACGAAGACAACAATTTATAAAAAGAATTTGATCAATCAAAAATCTAGGCATCAAATAATTAATTAAAGTACACTACGTAGTGGATGTTTGAGCGGTAAAGTCTCTCACCCACTTCCTCTAAGACGTGGGTTAGAGCGGTACTAAAGTGGAGTGTTTGGTGGGGTATTTGCAACGTTATTTTACTTTAATTAATTAAGGTACGTAATTAGTATTGCATGCTTGGCATATGGGTTAACAAATTTCTAGCTATTTGCTGATTTAATTATGTGAATGATCAATTTACATACATGCATGTCCCAATGTGGTTAAGGTATACATATTGACACCTTTATGGAGGTTAAATGGATTTCACCAGAAGAAAAGATTGGGGGAAGATTAGGTGAATGAGAGTTTAAATTACAAGTACAAAATCAAGTTACATTGCATGGTGATAGTATGCTTAGTTGTAGATACATGCACACGCCAACGTAGAAGATCACGGAATACTGAATATTCTCCGTACAAAAATGATCTTCTATGGGGTTTATTTGGCATATGAGATGTTTGAAATATAGCACATTAATATAATATATTAATTTAATATGTAGCATATTTAATATACTGTAATTTTTAAAAAATATACATTGTTTTAATTTTTTTATTATGTAATTTATCAATTTGCATACTGTATCTATTATTTATTATTCAATCCATTAAAATAAGCACCCCTACTATATAGTGTATAGTTATTTTTTTATAAGACGTATGTCTTGAAATTTTATTTATCTAAAACATAATTAGTAAACTCTATAACACACAATTTTTAATATATTTTTTAAGAATTGTGTCACTTTCTTTAAATTTTATTTTACTTGTTAAAAACTTATCCATAGCTGTTAAATCTTACACTAATAAGTCAATTTGTACGAGTTGCCGGTGGCTGGCTTTTAGGCTTTGTTTGGTTGATGGGAGGTTTAATTTTATATAGTATAGTATGATTAAATTTTTGTTTATTTTAATTTTTATAAATTTATAGTATAATTTTTATGGTTTAAAAATTATAAATTTTTATATATTTTATAAACCATCAAAATAATAATTTTTGATAAATTATAATAATATATTATACAATATTATACTATACAATAAATAATAACTATAATAATATATTATACTATTTATTAATAAATTATGTTGTCAGCTATTTAGACAAGACCTTAAGCATTGCTGCTTAGATATCACATGAAGTCATAACACAACTCTTGCTTCAAACCTTTGCAGGACTGCTTGTTGCTGCGTGACGTCGCTACAGTTAATGATCAGGCCTCATCCATGATTTTCTTGCGTGCTTTGTCTCCAAAAAAAATAAAACAATAAAACAACCCACAAATATGTTTATTTAATAATTGTTAATTAGATATGCTCATTTTCAAATAAACAGTGCGAACATTAATTTTATATTAATTTGTTCTTGGTCGACGTCCAAACACAATAACAAATTCTCATACAGAAGTTCAATTGAAAACAATTTACGTATAAAACCGTATCAAATTACTACTACACTGTAAACTTTTTAAAAAAATAGTATTAATTAAATATGGAATAACAATATAAAAAAATAGCAAAATAACATTAAACTTGTAATTTATTAATAAATACTAAAAAAATAGAAATTTGAATTTTAATGGACCAAACAAAATGACTTGTCAAAAAAGAAAACGGCAAAAGAATGATAATGAAAGTTGGAGAGTGAAGACCACAAAAGCAATGATGAATTGAAATCAATTTTATCAAAAATTAAATGTTGGGACTAATGTTAGGTAAAGAAGGAATGTCAGATCAGATTCCCAATTAATCCCCACACTTTCTGATACATTCCATAAATGTCGACACTTAGCAATCAAAAATCAAACATGCATGTTCTTTTTTTTATGGGTTTAGAGAGCGATTAAGATTGAACATGATTTAAGAGATTAAAGTAACTAAAATATTTTACAAGTATATATAAAACATATTGACTTAAAAAATGATTAAGGTTGGAATTTAGAGATGTAAAATTCAAACCAGAATCGACAAATTGAACCAGAACCAGACCGATCAAAATTGAAATTGAAACCGGTCGACCAAAATCGGAGGTTCGAACCGCCGGTTCTAGTCGTTGGAATCGGCAGTTCCAATGGTTATTTCTTTTTTTCTTTTTTTTTTTTTTTTTTGTTTTTTCAACTCTATAAATACCTCACCCAATTTCTATCCAATTTACACAATTTCTTTTCTCTCAATCTCTTCTACACTCTCACACTCTCTCAAAAATTTATTTTGCTCTAAATTTTTCTTATTAATTATTTATATATTTTATTATTATAATTACGTTTTTTATATTTTTTAAAGTTATTTTTTGCAATTATATTTTTCAAATCTCTTCTACTTTTTTACTATAGTTTAATTTACTTATTTTGTTATTTCATTACATTTAATTAATATTTGCATATTTATTTTAGAGTAATGAAAAATTTTGGTGGTAATAGAAATTTTGAAAATGTTGAAGTTGAAAATATTGGAACTCAAGAGAGTCAAACTCAACCAATTCCCACCCAAGGAGGTGAGGGGGAGAGGGAGGAAGAATTTCTAGTTTCGATATTTTTAAAATTCATTTTAAAAAAATTCCTAAGGGTGATAAAAA
>CAODLS011672143.1:0-12730 GCA_948243855.1 Flueggea neowawraea | reverse complement strand
ATATCTTTCTACAGGACAGTCCTCTGAGAAAACAGATGTTTTTGGATTTGGAATCCTACTTCTTGAGTTGATTACAGGACAACGAGCACTGGAATTCGGCAAGGCAGCTAACCAGAAAGGAGCCATGCTAGATTGGGTAAGCTCCCTATCATTCTTCAGAAATTTATACGTGAAAAAATCAGTATAATAGTATTGAAGTCGTGTCCAGTACTAAAGGGCTGAACGTGGAATTCTCTGGGATATAGTTGAGTGAAGATAGTAACGATGTGTGACGTTGATTAATTTTTACTGAATGCAGGTAAAGAAGATTCATCAGGAGAAAAACCTTGAAATGCTTGTAGACAAGGATCTGAAAGGGAATTACGACAGAATCGAGCTGGAGGAGATGGTGAAAGTGGCACTGTTATGCACACAATACCTTCCAAGTTACAGACCAAAGATGTCAGAAGTAGTTAGAATGCTTGAAGGGGATGGGCTTGCAGAAAGATGGGAAGCTTCTAAAAAAGCAGAAGCAACAAAGTCGAAACCCCATGAATTCTCTTAATCAGATAGATATTCTGATCTCACTGATGACTCTTCATTACTAGTCCAAGCAATGGAGCTTTCTGGTCCAAGATAATTTATTCTTTCAAGCCATTAGATACACGTATATTTCTTTTTTCTGCTTTTGTGGGGAGAGCTGCAAGAGCATTCAAATATTGGAATTATCAAAATCATAGGTGAAGCTGTTTTGTCATAGTCTTTTAGGGTGATTAAATTTTCTTCTTTTTTTTTCGGTTGTATGATAGATGAACCAGAAGCTCCAAAGGGCTTTGATATTTTCGTTGAATTGTACAGATTCTGTTTTGGAGATAACATTGTAAGATTGAGATTTTTCATGTATTTATTCCTAACGAGTGAAAAATTGTGCCAGAAATTGAGGTTTTCATTTTTATTTTTTCACACTTGACCTTTGTTCTTCAATACTTTAATGCTGGTGAGTCTTCTTCACCATCTCCTCCAGCTCAATTATACTATTGCATACCACTACCAGTAAGGCATTGAAATGTTATAGGCTTATTGTAGTTGATACTCTTTTGTGCACATGACACAATATGATAATAAATTCTCTAGAGAATAAATATTCAGCCTTCAAATCGTAGAAAAGATAACTAATCCTAAATCATTATATTGTCACATCCTTATACTCTACAGATTTAAACAGATTGCATTCCTCCAAACGCACCCGAATTCCTACCCCAATATGTGGAGTTAATTGCATCTATGGTCAGTGGCAAAGCCAATTTGCATAAAGCAGGTGTTGAGTGTAAAATATTCAAGTACATATGGTATTTATACAACTAATGATTTACCATGTTCTGGAAATAATGCAAAATAATTTCGTTATCAATAGTTACAAGAGCTTCTTTCTTGATGTACACAACCAAGATATCATTCATCGATTCACCACTTATCTTATTTCGTAAATCAACCTTGAAAATATGCATATTTATCTTTCAACAACCCAGAATCCAAGATATCTTATTTGGTTATGAGGCACTGAAAAAAATTGTTTCTGAGACACTGAAACTAATGAAATTTAGAAAGAAACCAATTTAAAATTAGTTAATATTAACACAAGCTGATTGAATTTCATTAAATTTAATGTTCCTGATTTGGTTTTAAGTTTTTATGTGATGCAGGAAAATAAATTCAATGGTTTTTTAATTGTTTTGCAGTTCAAATGCGAGTTTCTCCATTTGGGTTGGTAATTTTGATTTGCAAATGGCAGGTCTTAACTCAACTGACAAAATTAAGTTGTAGGACTAATTTGACTTATTCTAAAATAAAAATAATTAAATAGATAATATAGGAAAAATCAAGGAGTGCAAAAGCAAGGGCTCTTGTCCTTATTTAGCTCCACCCTCTGGTCACTAAACTATCTAAAATGTCACCAAAAAGTAACTAAAGTAAATTTTTTTCTCATTAAAGTATCTGAACTCTGTTTTTCTTTAAATGATTGTCACAAGTGAAAATCTGGAGTTGAATTGTATTCCAGCAAAGCTAAGTGAGGCATCCACGTAGATAAAAAAAAATTGCATGTTAGATAAAGCAAGGGGTGAGCATTCGGTCGATTCGGTAAATTTAAAAACCAAATTGACCAAACCATATATATTCAATGGCGGAGCTAGGAATGTCCAGACGTGGAGGCGGACTATGATTTACTAGAATTTTTGGCAACAAAAAGCATACTGATATATATAGAGTACGAAAAATTACATTAAAGACATTTTAACATAAAAAATAGTACAAATCAAACTATACTACTATCTGTGGCATAAGATAATTGATTCATACGATTATCCATATTCAAAAAACGATTCAAAATAGTTTTATTGTCAATAGTTGCAAATATCTCCCTCTTGATAAATACCACCGAGCTGTCATTCAAACATTCATCTCCTATTTTATTTCTCAATTCAATCTTCATAGTTTTCATAGTAGAAAATACCCAATTCAACAGATGCGTTAGCAACTGGTATGAGTAATGACAATTCAACAAAAAAATAGAACAACCAATTGAAATATAAACAAAATTGTCAATGATAAATCAACAACAAGAAAAAACAACAATTGTTTCTTCAAATATAAATCAACAATTCTCAACTAATTCACAAACCACATAACAACAAATCTAATATTTGCAATAATTCTCAACAATTCACAATTCAAATATAAATCAACTAATTCTCTAAACTAATGCACATAATTAAGTAATTCCCAATTAATATTCAACTAATTCACAAACCCTAACTAACTAAAAATCTGAAATTATAAGTAAAATAAAGAATGGATGATAAGTTATCAATGCAACACCCATACTCCTATAACACATATTCACCTGATTCATAGCATATAACAATACTTACATATATACAAAAAAATTTACAACAAGTTCTTCAATATAAAACTGGCAGTAGAGTCACAACAAGATGTTCGTGGATGAAACTAAACTTGTAAACATAAAATTTGTCATATAATACAAGCCAAATTTGGTAAACAAAAGTGTTACATGATGAGCCATGAAGATCTCACCCTAAAACCCTATATGCACGCATGGTAAGGAGAGAGATTGATTGATACATCCCGACCTCTATCACGTCGCTATGTGTACAAGCATGGAAATCGGCACAAAAGCTAACTTGCTGATACTTGAGAAAAATTTAGCACTTTATATGAGTCGTAACTCAATGAGGAACCCAACATATACCAAACATTATAATAAGGTACAATATATACAATTGATCCAATAGATAACAAATAATCCATGTTCAATAAGCATTCGAAGCAAATCCGTTTAATCTGGTAATGACCCAATATGTCAAGTATTGCCTCGGGTTTCCAATATAATAGATCTCAAGGATCTTTCCATTATCAATAGAATTGACACGTAGTTCTGATCAAATAAATTGTTGGCCAGCCCAATATTGTAGAATGAACTAGAGATGACTCATATGAGTTTTAGCTGCGTATAACACTTAGTTCCATCTACTTTCTCATATAATCAATATTTCCAATGGAATTGCACATACCTAAACACATTAGCCATACCACTCCTCTTAAGCCATATGAAATCAAATGCAGAACATATAGACAATATAACTTAATAACATTTCTCATAATTCATATATTGTGTCCTACACTTTATAATCAATACTTGACTGTATATCATATACAAATTCACCAATATCACATAATCAGATAATGTACAATAACCAATACCAATATTTTCACATATCTCATATCAGCTCATAACAATACTAATATTTCAGACAATGTACAATATATCACGTAAAGCATGTAATGGGTTCACTCACAAGACAAAACAAGTTCAAGTTCCTTAGCTCGATTTTGGAGCCTCTATGTAGCCCTTCTCACCTAATACACATAGCCACACAATTGCCTTTCAATATAGAATGCATTTACACCAGCGTATGAATGCAATGCTCGAATTATGCGTGTTCCAATGTGGACAGTTCTAATATGTATTTATACATGCAATCTGGTATGCATTATACATTATCCTATGTTCTAGACAACTGTTATAGGCGTCCCATATTCAACGAAAATTGATGAAATGCAAATTAAGACTATTTACACATTTTGGCCAGTGTGTGTTTTCCTCTCCCGTCGACAACCAAACGAACTCATTTTGTTGTAAATTTAAACCACATGTAAAACACATATAAGGGTTTACATATACCAAATATCATACTCTAATGCACCCATATAAGGTCTACACACAATATGGAGCTACAACTTCCGCCAGATTATATGTGTTTACACTTGTTCATACCCACAGTCCGTGATACTTATAATTAGCATCTGAAACTTTATAGATATATACTAGAACAAAAAATAAACAACTTTAATGTTTAAACTTTGTTTAAATCCGTCTCAAAATGCATCAAAACAAGATTACGATACAGACTGAATCTAGACACAAACATACCCATATTCTAATTCACATTAGTTTATGCTTAGTTCGTGCTATAATCCCTTCAGTCAACATTCATACCTCTAAATACATGTTATAAAGAAAATTAAACCGATAAAATGAAGAGAATCACTTACTTTACCTCTAGGATGCAGTAGACGCAAAACTGACGATTTCGAGCTTTCCTAACTAATTTACTATACAAATATGTTCTTCTCCTCTTTCCTTTCCATTTTCTCTCTTGTTTTCTCTCAAATATATGGCATGAGCATGAAACAAATGAGTCCTACTTCCTTAACATCATATTTATCATGTTTAGCTTAAGCACGAGGTGACAGCGTGCTTAGTTTGGTCCAATCAGAAACTTCCACTTTTGTTCTTCCTATCTGCTCCATTTCTTAACACCTAAGGATGCTTAAACCTGAAGTAACTAAATAATACTAATTTATACAATTCTCTATATGTAATTACAAAATCGCATATTTACCTCTCTTTCGTAAATGTTGCACTTTTGAACCCTGGTCTCCTATTGATAAACATTTTATCACTTTTAATTTTTTTTCTAAAATATTATCTAACCATATGGACAATGTATGTAACTTCAGATCAATGTATATTGTATGCAATGCATGCCCGTGTATATGTGGTTTTGGTCATGGTCGTGACAGTGTAAGATGACATACTCTCTAATCAAAGCAAGTTTTGGCTTTCAAAATCGGCATGGAATCAATTGGGCTTTGGCGTCTTATTTCTAGATTGTGAAAAAATGAAGATCAAGGAGAACACGAACGAGAGGGTGGAGGAGAAGGTGAATATGGGTACTTATTATCTCTCCGCCTATGTTGCTCACTCGTCGGCCTCTTCCTCTTCAAACCCATATCTCCCCTCTTCTCCTCCTCTGCCATGGACTCCGTCGATATTAACCTCTTTTCCTCCTCTTCTGCCTTGGACTCTGTTAGTAACCGAGGGATTCTTCCACGGAGAACACAAAACCCATCTAAATTTCTCCCTGCAATAGTCTTCAAACTAAGTTTTTTTGTCCTTTCATGGTTTCTTGCTTTTGTGTTATAGTTTCCATAAGTATGTCATTTTGTGAGAAATGGGTCTTTAGTGTTTTCTGTAATTTGTGAGAAATGGGTTGTTAATTTTGTGTTTCTCTTCCTGTAAGTTTTAAAATTTAGTTTCTTGTTGTGGTTCCGTTTGTGTTAAAGGGTGGGGTTATCTTGATTACTGATTTTGTAAATCATTTTATGGAATGAAGAAAAGGGTTTGATTGTGATCAAGGTTGTAAAATTTTTTATGTACTAATTATGAATTATGTTGGTTTTGAATGAAGGTGTGGTAGGTTTTCCTTTCTCTATTGTTTCTCAATTTTACAGGAAGCAAAAGAAGAGAGTAGGATATGACGAAGGTTGAGTTAGAGACAGATCTGGAGTTAGAGAGGGGAAAGAGGTAGGAAAGGAGAACAAGTGAAAAGGGGTAAAATGGTCTTAAAAATTTATTTACTGATGGGACCATTTCCACATCAGCAAATATGGTGTGGCATGATAAAAAAAACATATGGAGTTAAGACTGAGGGATCAAAACGAATAATTTTGAACCTAACCTCAGGGACCGCGGTGGATTTGCCCTTTTACTATTATACCTCAGGGATCTGCGCACCTTTCAAATGGACATTCAAAGAAAGTTATCATCTTCTATTGGTTTTCAACAAGGAAAAGATACACAATAGTAAGTTCACTCGAATCTACTTCTATATTTGTCAATGCATCAAAAATTTCTTTTCATGAGTAATGAGTTGGTTAACTCTTAAAAAAAAGTTAAAAAAAATTTCTATATATGTCACTCGAATCTATTTAAAAAAATTGATCAAAATACTTACAGAGTTAATCCAAAAGCTTGAATCTAGAAAGTGTCAAATTTAATGCTCAATTTATCACCAAAGCAAACAATTCTGGAATTGAGTTACACAAACGGCAAAGTAATCAACTCCACAGAATTGCAATCAATTTTAAAGCATAATAATGTTGACACCAAAGGCTTATTTGATGTGAGAAAGAAAGAAGAACTACTGCATTATCAATAACCAAACTTCTTTTAGTTATTTCGTCAAACATGTTGTGTTGATGGAATAAAACATGTATAGACAGGTAAGTTTACTGCTTTTAACCTTTTTTCGGGTAACTCTTCCAATGTTTCTTCAAACACCAAGTCAAAAATAGAAAAAAAAATCACCAAAAGAAGGCAACACACACAAAGAGGAAGAAAAACAAACCGTAGTGGCAGCCACAAGGCGTTTCTCTCAAGAATCCTCAAGTGAGTAGCATCGGTATAGATAGCCACAACTAAAATCATAATAATGGTAACCTAGTATACGTCTAAAAAGAGAAGGATAAAATTGAAAAATAAAAATAATTTTTTTAATTTATTTTTCTTGTCTCCTCTTAACCCACAAATTTGTTGGGTTAATAGAATAAGAGTTTGAGGGGATAAGTAATCCTTTCCTATTCCTCCTTATCTTGCGTAAAAATTTTCCAAACAATGAACGTTTAAAATTTCATAACCTATCGTATCCTATCTGTTGAACTAAGGGAGGTTCACATTTAGATCCACTTATGTTTTGATGATGAACAAATATTGGTAAATAAGCTAACCAAAAGCAATACTAAACAAGGCTGCCAAAAGACGAAATTATGTGAAGCAAAGAAGAGTTATTCGAGTAAGCCTGAGAGTTACCTGAGTAAGTGGTATGCCCAGAATATTCCAGGAGCTTAGAATCACTTGAGGAAGATGAGTTTCTACTCGAGTATGTGTGAAGTTACTCGAGTATGCGTGAAGTTACTCAAGCAAGTCCAAAAGTTACTTGACCAAGTTTTGTGCCCAGAATAAAAGATTCTAAAGTTACTCGAGTACAAGACAAAATCATTAGAGCAAGACCAACGTCTGTAGAGCCAATCGTTGATAAAGTTACTCGAGAGAACGTGACTCAGAGAATCAACAAAGTACCTAGAGGACAAAGTTACTCCAGTAAATCTGTTTGTCACTCAAGTGAACGGGCCTTTTAGAAAGTATAAAAGTGTGCCCAACCAAGTTACTTAAGTGGAGTTTTTCTTACTCGAGTGAACGTGCCTTTTGATTTGAGAGATTCAAGTCAATCAAGTATGATATGGAAAGAAATCAATGTACAATGGTCAGAAATCTTCGATTACTCGAGTGGATAATATCCTTACTTGAGTAAGTCAAGGCAGAAGCGTAACATTAAAAGAAAACATTAGAGTTACTCGAGCAGAACATTGGAGCAAAATTCCAGGAAGTATAAATACACTCCTAGAACAGTTGAGGGAACAACAACAATGCATCTTCAATCCATTGCAACCCTAATTCAAGCTTTGTTCATTGTTCTTTGTGATACAAGTGTTCTTAAGCTTATTTCATATTTTCCATTACTTGTGTCCTTGTTCAAATTTGTTGGTGAGCAATTTGTTTGTTCAGATCAGAGAGTTTGTGAGGTTAGGATCAAGGGTAAATCCTAGGTTGGTTTATTCTTGAGCTGGAATCAATAATTGTAAGAGTTCTCACTTAGCTAGAAAGTGAAAGTTGTAAGAAAAAGGTTGACAATAGTGGAAATCCTAAGCGATGATACTTAGGCAGTGACGTAGGCAAGAGTTAGGCCGAACCACTCTAAATCCTCTATGTTCCTCGCTATTTTGTTTTACCAGTGTACTCAAACTTGAAAAAGATTGAAAGCCAAAACACTCACACTATTCAACCCCCATTCTAGTGTGGTTATTGCTTTTTCAATTGGTATCAGAACTTAGGCTCTAATCTATGACGGTTTCACCACCAAAGAGTGAAGATATGAGATGGCTTTGAACCTGAATCCTAGCTAGTTTTGATGAAGGCTTGACTACCACCAAGCCACCAAGATTCAATAGGTAAAAATATGCTCTATGTAAGAATTGAATGATGGTCTACATCAAGTGCCAAAACATCGAATATTGGAAGGTGATTGTAAAAGGACCAAGGGTGCCTAAAGATGAGAACGGGGTAGTCAAGAAGGAGATAGATTATGATGAGGAAGATTGGAAGCATGACCAAATTAATGCCAATGCAATGCAACTCATATTTTGTGCTCTCACTATAGAAGAGACCAATCGAGTTTCGTTTTACAAGAGTGCTAAGGAGATGTGGGAGAGTCTTGAAGTCACTCACGAAGGTACTACCCAAGTGAAAGAAACAAAGATCAACATGCTCCTTCATGATTATGAAATATTCTTAAAGAGCGAGTTCAACTCACCAACCTCCATAGCAATAGAAGACATTAGGCAGTGACAGTGGAGGATCAATTTGCTGCAGGTTTCGCGAGCAAACAAAAATTGGGTTGTCACCGATGGGAGAGCTCATCTTTAGTGCAGTCTAGATGCCACACGAGATGATTGGAGGATTTTTTGGTGGGGAGGAAAGAAGAACATTTTCTTCTCAGTTTTTAGAAAGAGAGGAGTCACCCTTGTACAGGAAGAAAATAACCTTTCATTTTTCTTTACATCCTCCCTTTTCTACAGATAAGGTAAAATCCTCATCTACACTAGGGTTTCCTACTCATATAAGATGAATGGACCCTAGTTGGGCTTTTCTAACCCATTCAAAAAGCCCACAACTAATTACCAATAATTAGTTGGGCTCATTAGTTGACCCGAGAACTGACGGACTTGGGTTCCACCCATTACTGTCATGGGCAAACCCAGTTTTCTAACAACATATTATGTCATGTCACTTATAAATAGAATGTACGCCTTTTTCAATGCTTAACACCTCCCAAAACTCTGCCAAAATAATATACTAACTTGAGCATTGGATGACATCAGAGGTATAGCCCTTGATCCCAGACCTTGCTTGTATTGCAGGATATGCATGAAGACCTTCAAGACTTTTCAACTTCATTGTTGTTCCAGGAAACAAAAAATTTAATTTATCTTTCAATTGGTTTAATGTTAATGAATTGTTAAAATTAGCATCGTAATATAGTACACAAGTCAACCCAATTAAATCAAAACTCACATTTACTAACAATCAATCCAATTTCAACAATCAACAAAATTGGATGAATGATCAACCCAATTAAATCAAAATTCACATTCAATAACAATCAATCTAGTTTTAACAATCAACAAAATTGAATAAATGATCATTATTGTTTACCTCAAATGATTCTCAAACTGCAGAAACCGGAACACGAACAAACCTTCAAGCACACCCAAACACACCCTTGGCAAAACATCAAACAAAAATGCAAATCCACTCAAATCCATCTAACTAATTTCATGAATCAATTATTCAATAATCCTTCTAACCCTAAATAAACTAAAACTGATTTTTTTCTGAAAAATAGGGAGAAATGATGGACGGCTTACTAGGGAAGGATGATTGTCGGCGAAGAAGAACGAGGCGAGGTGACGGTGTGGCAGCATGGAGAGTGGGAGTGCGTCGAAGAGAAAGAGAAGAAATAAGAGTGGGGGAAGTTACGGATGTGTGTGAAATGTAAATAAAGGATGTTTCACCTTGTGGTTTAAAAATAAAAAAAGGGTCAATTCATCATTTTGTCTTCGACCTGTAACTCCAGTACTCACCTTCAATGGAGAGAAGTTTTCCAAGGGTTGGGTTCATGGCAGAGCCTGTCTCTTCTCCGCCCCTACTGTTACTTATGTAGATCTTCCCTTACCCACAAGTTAAGCATGAACCTGCGAGTATGTTAGAAGTTGACTCATCCCAATAAAAATTGTATGGATTAAAGCATTGGAAATGAAAACTGAACCATGATTGAGAATTGGTTGATCTACCCAAAGGGTGAACACCATTGGAGATAAGTGGATACACGAGCGACAGATTGAGTAAGACATCGATAATCGCCAAAGGGGATTTACTGAACGAGATTGGGAAGATCACCTTGTTGAAATATTTACTTTTATCGAAAAGACTTTGGCATTCAGGCTAGTTTATACCTCGGCCTACATCAGTTAGATGTAGAGACTCCTTTATCAATGGAAAATTTAAAGAAGGGACTTATATGGTTTAACCTAATGGTTTCATCGTCCTTGGTACGACCTTAGATTATCTTCGAGAGGATGGAATATTTGTATCTGTTGTGATAATACCATGTATTTCGTGGTGAATCTTATCATTCTAACTAGTCGAACACCTAATGAATCCACGACAGTCCTTAGTGACAGTCGACCCCGATTGCTTAAGGATCAAGAAGATCTATTATAAGTCTAAGCAAATCAAGATCAAGTATCATTTTGTAAAGGACTTGGTTGCATAAGGACAAATGAATTTGAGTACAAGTTTTACAAGGAGAAGTGAACTTGAAAATGTAAGTCCATACTAGACGTGATTATATATTCTTTAGTAAAAGCTTATAATGGCACATGAACTGTGTAATCCCTTAACATATGATCTTCAATAAGATCATCGTGAGCAATATACAAGCACAAATATTGAGAGCTGACAATTGTTGTAGCCCACTCGCGCGGGTGTTTACCTTACTTTTCTCAGTTTGTTAGGAGAAGAACTAAGATGAGGTTGATTTTGAACGTGGGGAAAGATCTAGAGCGCGTTTATAATCAATAGGTCGTCTTACATTTTATAGCAGTGAGTACAAGCAAAGTTGTATGTAAATAAATGTACGTCATAGGATAAACTCCTATGACGTTTATTAAATGATCATATGCTAAAGTTGAGAGAACTTTAGCATATTATGTCTTAGAGTCAGAAGTAGTCCTAGTGAGGTATGGACTAAGGTGAGATGGTGATATGCATCTTAACCGAAGCTTCCGTGTGGTGTTGACAATGTTGTATAAGCATGCACTCCTCCAATGGAAGAAAAAACAAAACGTGAACATGTGGTTCTCGATACAACCTACTATTAGAACCTTTAACACATTCAAAACGTGTAGTTGAGTTTGGCTACCTTAGCTTGAAATTAATGGTCATGATTGATTCGACCAAACGTGTTATGATGGACAAGTAAACTTGGCTATATGGGTTGTTTGGTGTAAGAGGAAAAGTTCGTTTCTAGACGCATCTGCACTATTCTCATAAGCTTGCTAAGCCAACTCTCATGTAACATGTCACATAATGTTACATGAGAGTCATGTTATGTTGGACAAGCAAACTTGGCTATGTGGGTAGTTATGGCTTGCCTTCTTTTAGATGGGTCAATATTTGTTTTATTCTCATTATCAATATGGTTGGCTTGTGATACTTCAAACTTGTGCTTCTTCCTCTTTAACCTGGGACATCTCCTTTCTTTCTCCACAGTTTGAGGTTCCAAGATGGATATGCTACCATACTTTAGAATATTTTTCCTTTGATAGGTTGATTTTGTTCTAATATGTTGCATCATACATAGAGGCATGATAAAACTATGAGAAATAGGAAAGTGGATGAGCATTAACATGAAATATTGTTGAGCATGCATGTTGGCATGGAATTCTTATCAAATCTCATGCTTGCATGTGCAATATTGATTGTCCAAACTACACTATATGGCTATCCATCTTCTCTGATACCTCATAGCCACTGTCACAATTAAATTCTACTCTACACCCACCAGTAGCACATTTGTTTAAATAAAGCAAAAGCATGACATCTGCAACAAATTCACCTTTTCACTTTTAAAGATTCATTGGCAAGCTCAATTATCCTAATTATGACATTACCTCTAATCTTGTTAGTCTTGGTGCTCTAGTCCAATCATTTATGTACATTTCCATTCGATTTATCAATTAATAAAATAGATATTTCATTTCATATCTATGAAATATTGTTATATGTTTTATAAAGATAAAACCTCCATGAATATTTTATTCTTCCTTATGTCCTCAAGTATGACTTAATAGTAAACCTTAAGGTAAAAACAATATTATTCTAAATGTTCCTAATCGATTATTATCATGGGAATGATAATGAATTAAGATTAGTATGTTGCTAAGTAAATAATCATATTTTACTGATTATGGATATGACATATCACTTAGAACATAGATACATGTTAGTGAACATGTATTGGACTGGCCCACTATGAAAGCACTTCATGGATGAATGTTACAAGTAGCTTTCATGCAGTGGTGATGTTTGAGTCCTTTAACCGAAACTCATTATAGACTCCTACTTAGGAATCACATGTTTTAACTTAGTCAAACGTTATCCGTAACAGGGTGACAATAAATGTTATGATTGGATATGTCATGAATC
>CAODLS011672095.1:0-13375 GCA_948243855.1 Flueggea neowawraea | reverse complement strand
GCCGCGAACGAAAATGGCCCTGGAAGATTGCAAAGATTTGTTCAACAATGCAGTTCACGAGCTTCAAGCATCAATTTCCACAGTTGGTGACAGTGATTTGCATACAGTGAACGATCGTGTCGATGAGTTGGAGAGTTGGATAAGTTCAATCTTTGCGTACCAGCAACTATGCTTGGATGGTTTTTACAATGACACAATTATAAAACCAGTCATAGAGAACGGTATGGTTGATGCAAGCCAACTCACAGACAATGTCTTAGCTGTAATTGCTGCATTGTCACAATTCTTGAAATCTGTCGGTCTTCAGTTTAATGTTCCTGAAAACTCTCGTCGTCGATTTTTTTCGCTTGGCCAAGATGGTTTTCCGACCTGGTTTTCTGCCGCAGATCGCAAGCTTTTGGCTGCAAACGATGTCAAGGCAAATGCAATTGTTGCTCAAGATGGTAGTGGACAGTTCAAGACGATTAGTGAGGCTCTTGCTGCGTATCCGAAAAACCTGAAAGGTCGATACATCATATATGTTAAAGCTGGAGTTTATAACGAATGTCCTTTTGTGAATAGATTCCAACCTAACGTGTTTATTTATGGTGATGGACCGACCGCAACGATCATTACTGGAAGTAGGAGCTATGGCAAACATGGTTTAGGCACATGGAAGACTGCTACATTTGGTAATTTCATCATCCTGACTAATTAAATTCAAATGTTCCGAAAACTTAAAGGGGTAACTGGAATAACAATTAACACTTTTGGGTTAAGAGAATTGCGCAAAGTGGTAAGTTCGAGCCACTCAAAACGCAAAATCTCTTTGGCCAGTCCATAAAATGAACGTGGCTCATGAATATACTTCGTGGCTAAGGGAAAAAAATCAAATGTACAAAATACTGTAGCAATGATCATTGAAAAGTCGTCAAGTCATTTATATCAAATTGCTAATTGTTTGTTTTTTGCTGTAACAGCTGCAGAAGGAGACAGATTCATGGCCAAGTCGATAGGATTCGCAAACACTGCAGGTCCTGATGGACTACAAGCTGTGGCACTTCGTGTTAGTTCTGACATGTCAATATTCTTCAATTGCAGGATTGACGGGTACCAAGACACGTTGCTTTATGAAGCCAAGCGACAATTCTATCGCGACTGTGTCATTTCTGGCACTATTGATTTCATCTTCGGATATGGAGCTGCAATAATCCAAAACTCCGTGATCGAAGTCAGAAAGCCGAAAAACGGCCAACAAAACACGGTCTCCGCGGATGGTAGGGCGAGATGCACGCCACGACAGGATTAGTGATTCACAATTGTAAGATTGTACCTGAGAAGGAACTAGTTCCGGTTCGATTCAAGATCCTGACGTACCTTGGCAGGCCCTGGAAACCATTCTCAAGAACAGTGGTGATGGAGTCGGAACTGGGCGATTTGATTCAGGCACAAGGCTGGATGAAATGGCAAGTGAGTCTTGACAACGTGTATTATGCAGAGTATGCAAATAGAGGACCTGGAGCGAATACAAATGGAAGAGTACAATGGAAAAGTTTTCATGTTATTGGTAGCAATGAGGCAATTCAGTTTACGCCAGGGGTATTCCTGAAGGGTCAATGGATTCAAGCTAAAGGAGTACCTGTCAATCTTGGTTTGATCAAGTGAGTGTGTGCGTGTGTTAGATACACGTACGTTAACACATTTGTACCCTTTTTTTTTTTCCTTCTATTATAGTTAATGTTGGGATAGTCGCATGATAAATTTATTCTGAAAAATTGCAACATTGCTAACCATGATTAGAACGAAAGAAACGATATATTACACATATAAACGATCTCAAAAGTATTTTTTTGAGCGAGATGAAACTATTTGGCTAAATCAGAGGCCAAACCAGCCGTTGCAAAAATTATTAACTAAGATGCTTAACTAACCATGGTTTGAATTTACTTTTTTTGATATTTGGCACTTTCTATAGCCGATATTTAATTTATATTTTTCTAACAAGTAGTTTCATCATAAGCAATACATGTCTTATTCAATTTTTTTAAATATCTAAAAATATAATTTAATCTAGATATTCAAAATATTATGTACAAAGAAGACTTCCAAAATTTAATATGAGATTTTTTTTGCAATTATCTGATATTTATATTCATATAATTTTTAAATTTTATATTTTTTTAATTTGAGATAACAATCTATTGTAATCTCGAATATTTATAAGAAAATAAAAATAGATTCATAGTATCTCAGAACAACGTCCGGAGGTAAAACTATCTTTTATAAAAAATTATGATTAAATAATAAAATTATTAAATTGATTGATTATGATTATTGTCCAAGATATTTATAACCTCCTTTTCGATCTATTATTCCTTCTTAATTTTTGAGATTCTTTTGACAATGAAATAAATAAATAACTAATTGATGGTTAATTATTAAAATAGTAATAAACTTTTCGTTCATTTAATGAATACATAATAACTAAACAGCTGAAAGTAATACCTGAACAATGATAATGTATTTACCGTGTCTTTTCTATTTATATAGGTACATATAAATAGTCTGCACAAGATTTTAATATAGGAAATAATAACTATACATGAGGAAGAATAATTCTTGATCAGATTTAGCTAACTTCTAAGAGTGAAATATTAACTGAGAATATTTATCAACACTCCCCTCAAGCTGGTCTAAAGATATCTTCCATACCCAACTTGCTAACTAAAAAACTGAACTACTTCTTTCTCAACCTCTTTGTGATGTTTGCAACCTATTGTGAAGTTGGAACATAAGGGATACATATGGTTCCACTTTCAATATTCTCTTTAATGAAGTGCTTGTCAACTTCAATATGTTTGGTTCTGTCGTGGACAGGATTATGAGCAATCGAAATTGCAGTCTTATTGTCACAATACATCTTGATAGAAACAGAAGTAGGAACCTGTAATTCCTTCTGATAGGTTGCATTTCATGCATATTTTTTGTTGTATGTTATGTTTGTTTTACATTATAAATTATTGTTATTTATGTGTTTTTATGTCTTGGTGACTTATTTGGTTGTTTAGGTGGATGGTGGGTGAAACTTAAAGAAATAGAGTTGTTTTGGTGCATTTTGTTGCTAACTGTGTTATGGTAGGACCATGCCATAGAATGCGCAAAAACTAGGCTGACTTATTTGCATTGGGCCCGTGTTGGAACTGCTGAACCTCAAGATCTTAGCCTCATGGAAGAAGATAAAAGGTTTTTTAGTAGTTTTTACTGCTAAAACAATACATTAACGTTATTATTATTATTATTATTTTGGTAGCTATTTTATAGGAGAATTAGGTTTTTGATTGAGAGACATATTTAAACCCTTTTCTCCTCATTGGTTGCTCCTCTCTTCATTCATGCATATTCTAGACAGTAGCTATTATTCATATTTCTTTGGCTTTTTTCATGAATATGTGTTAAACTCCTTTTCTAGTTAAGGTATTTTCAAAGTTCAATCCGCTAAGGTTGTGAGACTATTGTTTTTATTATTATTAAGTATTTCAAATATTTTTTCAATTTATGTACTTGAGTTCTTTTATTATTGTTTGTGTTAATTGCATGATTCAGTCGGTTGTGTGATTAATCAAATAATATATTGCTATTTAAGATTGATTGGACGGTTCTCGTTAGTCTTAATCTAGGTAGCGAATAACTTGAATGAATGTGGTTGAACAACTTTCAATTTTATAGAATTGAATAATCTGGTTTAAATGATTTACTGGGTTTTCGACTTCACTGGCTAGGATAATGGTCTCTTTGGTTCTTACTGCTGTCATAGATTAAACCTTGTCAGGGCATTCAGGGTTGTCTAATTGGTTAGAAAAATTATCTGCAGGGCGTCCCGACACTATCGATTGAGTAAGAAGAGATTGGTTAATTAAGTGCGTCATTGTTAACTATAGCTCTGTCTATTTGAATGCTGGATATTTATTTTCAGTGTCTATGATCAACCGATTGGATCGAATGGAAAAATACCTTGGTTAGGTTTTTAATATTATTGAACTCTCATCATTTTCATTGATGTAATTTATTATTTTCTTCATTGCGAATTTTTATTTTTGTTGGTTTACATTCTCAGTTTCACTCATATTTTCATCAACTTTATATTATTTTTGTGTTTCGATAAATAAACAATTCTACACTGATATCTGTGGTTCAACCCTACTCATCGCTTTACTCATTTATTATTTTTGAGTTAATTAGTGTTATTTTGTTGGTTTGACAAACCAACACCTCCAGTAGTCTTTTTACCCATAGAGCTTCAAAAATTCCATGAGCTAATGATCTAAACTCTGCTTTTGCACCACTCTTTGCAATAATTGTCTATTTCTTACTTCGCCAAGTCACCAAGTTTCCTCCAACAAATGTATTGTAACCTGAAATAGATCATCTATCAATGGATTTTCCTGCACAATCAGCATCAGTATATACTTCTACTTGAAGATTATTTCTTTTTCGAAACATTAATTCTTCCTAGGAGTTCCCTTTATGTACCTTAGAACCCTATAAACTACGTCAAAGTGCACTTGTCCTAGTGAATGCATAAACTAACTCAACACACTCACAACAAAGGCTATGTTGGGTCAGGTATGAGATAAATATATCAATCTACCAACAAGCCACTGAAACCTATCTTTATCAACTACTTCTTTAGGTTTATTAAGAGTGAGTTTTACATTGGGATTCAATTTGTGTCTCTACTAGTTTACTACCAAGAAGTCCAGTCTCTTTAAGAAGATCAAGGACATATTTTCTCTAATTGACAAAAATGCCTTCCTTTGATCCAACAAATTCTATACCTAAGAAATATTTTAACAGTTCTAGGTCTTTGATTTCAAATTCTTGAGCCATCCTCATCTTCAAGTTTTTAATTCCCTCAATATCATCTCCAGTCAGAATTATGTTATCCACATACACAATAAGAATGGAGAGTTTACGTTCCTTAGATTTTTTTATAGAACATGGTGTGATCACTTGGCTTTGGCAATAACCGTAGCTCTTCACAGTCTTTTCAAATCTGTCAAACTAGGCCATTGGTATTGCTTTAGTCCATACAATGTTTTTTTTTAATTTGCACACCTTGTTCGTCCCATATACCTTCTCAAATCCTGGAGGTGGGCTCATAAAAACCTCCTCTTCTAGATATCCATTTAAAAAAAATTCTTGACATCTAGTGGATGCAGTGCCCAACCAAAATTCACGGCTAATGATAAGAGAACACGTATGGTATTTACTTTGGCCACTAGAGAAAATGTTTCTTGATAATCAATACCATACGGTTGAGTCAGCCTTTAGCAACAAGTCTCACCTTTAGTTTTTCCACACTTCCATCCGCCCTAAATTTTACGGTAAACACCCATTTGCATCCTGCAAGTTTCTTCCCATTAGGATTATCAAGTAATTTCGAGTTATAAATGCTCACAAAAACTCACTTAAGTAAATTTTTCATTCAGGCAAATCACTCAACAGAGATAAATTGTGCGCTCACGGTCACAACCATCAAGTTTGTGCCAAATGTCCGGCCATCAGACCACGTTGGCTGCCATGTTATGACACATAGGATACACGTGGCGGGAAGGGTGCCAAAGTTGACTTTCAAAAAAATTAAAAAAGGGGAGCCTAAAATGACGTCGTATTGTTTGAATTTTAAAAAAAATACAATACTCTGTTAGAAAAATATTGTACAAACATGGGATTTTGTAGTGACTTTGAGAAGTGAAAACACTACCTTTTAAGCGTTTAATTGCCCACACTATGACTGCAAAAGGGGTTACATAAAGAACACTCTCATGATACAACAAATTCCAAGGTTTGATGGTTTTGCAGATCAATCTACCTTCGGTAGAGAACTTCTTCAAACTTATAGAGGACGAAAAGATATGAAGACCGTTTGGAAAGGACGTGTTTGTAATGAATAGACACAACGGGCAAAACTGTCAAAACTTTCAATCATTGGGCAGAAATTAGTAACCGAAAATAATTGCCTTAAATCAAAAAAATAAATTTCAAGGATGGGCTTATTTTGTTCTTTTAATGCCCAAGATGGCCCAAGTGCCATCAAAGTCTCTAAATATATATATATTTAAAGCCCAATCCATTTCCTTTGTCTATCCAATTTGTAAGACTAAAAGTCCACTAACAATTAAACAAATGTTGAAGTCTTGTTTTCTCCAATGTAGGACAAACCCCACATACATACTCAACACAAACTACACTTATAATCCTCCACTTAGTTTGTGTGAGTTCAGTATAGTCATAGATATGGATAGACACATCCATAAAGGTAATTTTCATTTTAAACCTTTAGTTAGTGTAAGCAATTTAAGACATAGGCAAAATTACAAGTGGCATGAGCTTAAACTGTGATTCTTTCCGCTAAATCAGAATTGTCACACACGTATCGCTACATATGACTTCAGTGGTGGTTTTGGTGGTAAAAGTGGTGGCTTGAGGTGGCAGAAGAGTGGTAACCATGATGTTTTGGGATTGGGTGGTCGGACTTGGCACCATTTTCGTTCTACAAATTAATTCATTCTTGATTTTTGCTAGTTGAATTTTAAGTCGTTCTTGATTTTGGGTTTGAATGAGAACAGGGCTGTTGGAATTGAATTTATTTTGGGTTTTCAAATTGACTTGATTAGAGTGTGTGGTGGTAGTGGCAATGACTTTGTGTAAGGATGTGGTGGTTGGGTTTGTCTGGTGGCGATTGGGTGTGAAGGTAGTGGTGTTTGTGAGGTGTGGTTTCTGAGTTATTTTGGTGGTGGTTGATGGCAATGGATCATAGTTTTTAGTAATGGAGGTAGATGGAGCTAAAGATGGATGGCGTTGGGCAGTGATTTTGGTGATGGAGATAGGTAGTGGTAGTGGTGAAGGAGGTAGATGGAACCGTTGTTCCTTTATTTTTTTTGAAAGTCAACTTTGGGTGCCACGTGGCATGACGTGGAAGCCGACGTGTTTTGATGGCCATCCATCTGGCACATACTCGGTTGTTATGACCGTGAGTGTACAATTTATCTCAGTTGAGTGACCTGCCTAAACGAAAATTCACTTAAGTGAGTTTTTTGCACTGAATTAGAAATTTGGGTGACCGTGAGTGTTTCTACCCCACTAATTCCTAGGTTCCATTTTTCTCAAAAGCCTTTATCTCTTCCATAATAGTTGCCTTCCAATTTTTATCATCTAGTGCCTTTTGAATGTTTCTTAGAACAAATAGGTTAGTAATTTTAGAAACAAAAGAGAGGTGTCTCTGCGAGAGTTTTCCATAGGAAAGGTTTTTGGACAAAGGGTGATTAACAAATATATTATCATGAACTTCATTAGTGACTACCTGATCAGTAGGAACAATGAGAGGAACAATAGAAATTGGATTACTTGTATCAGATATGTTTTCAAGCGCATTCTCCAAGGAGTTGATTGGCCTTGCATCACTGGAGCTGATGATTCTCTACTACTTTGTCGATTTTTCCTCTTAGTATAAACATGAAACTTTTTTTTTTCATTCCTTTGGAATTGGCTGTAGCATTTCTCCCCCTGTTGTGAACTCAATACTGCTTGGCAAATTTTGAACAATGTCTTTTTGGTCCACAATAACATTCGGCAAAGGAGTGACATCCTAAAAATTCCCTTCTTCACTCTTACTCTCCTCCCTGAAGAAAGAATTTTTGATTTTTTAAAAAAGTGACATTCATTGAGACAACAATTTTCTTAGTCTGTGGGTTATGAGCATAACCTACAAAAACACACTTTTCAGCCTTTGGGTCAAGTTTGGATTGTCCTTTGGATGTGTAAACAAAAACAGTATAATCAAACACCTTAGGAGGAAGAGTAGAGAAAAGTTGATTATGAGGGAAAGATTCCTTGAACACATCTAAGGGTGACACATAGTTAAGAACTTGACTTGGCATCCTGTTTATTAAATATGAGGCTGTCAACATTGCTTCACCCAAGTATTTAGGAACATTCATGTGAAACATCAAGGCACGAACAACTTCAAGCAAATGTTTGTTTTCACTCTCAGCTATCCCATTTTATTGAGGTGTGTCAACACATGTAGATTGATGAAAAATTCCTTTATCTTTTAGAAATGTGCCAAGAATGTCATTGAAATATTCAGTACTATTGTTAGAACGAAGAATGTCAATCTTAGAGTCATACTGGGTTTCAGTCATAGTATATAAATTTTGAAATATTTGGGCAACTTTAGACTTTTCACGTAAAAGACAAACCCAATAAAGTCTAGTGTGATTATCTATTAAAGTCACAAACGATCTTTTACCAGAAAGTGTTTTAACCCTTGAAGGTCCCCAAACATCACTATGGATTAACTAGAATGGTTTGGATGGACGATATTGGTTGGAAGGATTTTTTTTATGAATTTTGGATAAAATGCAATGTTCACTATGAAATTTTGAACAATCAACTAATTTAAACAATTTAGGCAATATTTTATTCAGATAAGAAAAACTAGGATGTCCTAATCTATTATGCCAAAGCAAGATTTGTTCCATAATAGAGGCATAACTGATACTACTTAGACTTTGAGTCCTCAACAAAGTAGTAGAGACCATCAATGAACTTAGCACTGCCAATCGTCCTCCTCGTAGTCTTGTCCTAGAACACGCAATGAGAATCAAAGAAAGTCACAATACAATTAAAGTCCTGAGCAAGTTTGCTAACTGATAATAGATTGCATGCAAGTTCAGGGATATGAAGAACATATTTAAGACAGATATTAGAAGACAAATGAATCAAACCTTTTCCAGCAATAGAAGAAAAAGATCCATCTACTATACGAATTTTTTTCATGGCAGAACAAGGATTATAAGTTTAAAATAGATGTGAATGACTAGTCATATGATCAGAAGCTCCTGAATCAATGATCCACAGAGTTGTATGGTATGGAAAAGAACAAGATAAGGTTGTATGAGGGTTAAAATTACTACATGTTTGTGCGATAGAGGCATTAGGAGTACTCAAGGATTCATATTTGGATTTCAACATCTTTAGGATGTGATTGATTTGCTCTTGACTGAAAGATCCACAATCCACCTCATTTGCTACTAGAGTTTTATTAAATCTGCCTTAATGAGACCTGTTCCAGTCAGCTGGCTTTCCATGAAGTTTCCAGTAGGTTTCCCTTGTGTGTTTTTCCTTGTTGTAATAATCACACCAAATATGTGCCTTCTCTTGAGGCTTTTTATGACGACTGACAACATTGCCTACAACCAAAGCTGAAGTTTCGACAGCAGGAGTGGATATCCCCTTTCCAAGCATAACTTGATGCCTACTCTCTTCACGTCTTACTTTAGAAAAGACTTCGCCAATGGAGGGGAGTGGTTGTCTTCTAAAAATCCTGCCTCTCACATCATAATACTCAACATTAAGACCAATTAGGAATGTAAAAATTATGTTATCGCCAATAGACTTTTGATAATAATTAAAATCATCAGGTGATTTCCACTCGTAATCATTGAACATGTTTAAATCCTGCCATACACGCTTCAGACAATTTGGTATAATTTTTTTCCAAGAAAAAGGGAGTCGGGGGCTACCAGTATTGGCACTACCCCTGCTGATCATGCAGGCACTTACTCCCGCCATGGAATGTTCCTTTGCTCGGCGACGACCGAAGGAGAGTCACCACGACACCCGTTGAGAGCAGCAACGGGATAAACCCATGAGGATATAACTGGAGACTTACCCTGAAAATCAAGGGAGACACTAGATCTCGAACCTTAGTCTCCAGGTGCACGAGCCAGAGCCCTTATCGCTGGGCCACCTCCAAAGAGGTAACTATTTGGTATAATTTGATTCGAAACTTATTAGACTTGAATTGTAGCTAAGCCCACTATATAAAAGCAACTTGATTCCTCTTAAAAAAAAGCAACTTGATTCTATAAGCCTTCAAAAGAACGAGTCAAGTTAATGCAAATGCCAAGGAAGATTTCTGAGGAATATTCTAGGGGAGAGGTTTCACACATCACTTATCCCTCTGAGATAATATATAATTGAAGGTTCTCACAATTGAAAGTATGTTCTATCTCCCCTAAAACTATTCCAAAACTCTGTCAGTAACTTGAGCACCAGAGTGATCTCAAGAGTGAGGACCCCATCTTTCGACTTTTTTTTTTGTTTCACAGGGTCTAAATAAATGGTCGAATTTTCAACCATTTATCTCTTACTTCATTATTTATAAGATTGTTGCTAATTTGAAGTTATAACAATTGATGCTATCTGTGAAAAACTGAATTAAAGGCCTTGTTTAGTCCTTGACTAAATTCACACATGTAAGATTTCTATTAACGATATTTATCATTATTCACTATGGTTCAAGCTTTCATGTATGGTCATCTAAAAAACGAAGCTTAAGACATCAAAAATTCTATCCCTCCACCGAGAATATGGGGAGCCCTTAGAGGAGCCGAAGCATTTAGGACATTATTCCTACCATTTCTCTCAAAGACTATGAGGAGCCAAAAAAGAAAAAGAAAAATGGGGACAATTAGAGAACAATCAAGGAAATGGCGCCCTTCATTCAGTAAGTTCTTCCTCAAGGAACACTCCTTCCTATCTTGCTGGACTATGGTAGGCATAAGAAAGCTATATAAAGACAAAGGATTCTAAGGGAGAGTTACTATAAGAATCCTCTTTCTTGAATTTTAGAGTGTCATAAAGCTCAACTCCATGAGGAGCACGATGAAATTCCCTCTAGAGAGGGAGATAGAGCAAACATTAGGAAGGGAAAAGAGAAGCACAAGGAACTGATGGATACCACCTTTAAGAAAATTCTTAAGACTCCAAGAAAGAGAGTTAGAAGGAACTAACAAGCTCGTAAGGGAAATTGTACATATGAAGAAAATAATTTAAATTCTCATTATACAGAAGAAGTTGGTCTCAATCAAAGAAGATCAAGAAATGAAGAAGATTCCCTTCACTAAATAAATCTTGGAGAATCCATTACCATCAAAGTTTAAGATGACTTAACTATAACAAAGATTTAAAATAGTAACTATGGCATGGACTTCGACTATGGGCATTATTTGTTTACATAACTCTTGAAAACTATTAAAGATAAATGGCCAAAACAATGATCTTTTGAAAGTTAATCTCCAACTAATTAAAATTAAGAGAGAGACAAATGTAAGTAAACTATATATTTTTAATTAAAGCTGTTAGTTTTTTAGATTGTTAAATTCAAAACTAAATAATTTTATTCAATACCATATATTATTAAAAGAATAATACATTTTATAATTGAATACTTATTTTGCTCAATAATATTATATGAAAAATTTATCATTAAACATCTAGTATTTTTGGTTTGAGACAATTGAAGACACTTCGGAACATGTATTAACTTATCTCTAGATTCATTTATTCTGTATAATACACTTTAATATTGTTGGACAAGGAAAGCCTCGGGGAGTTTCGCATCGCGCGTGGGCTTAGTGAAGGAGCACATAAGTGGGTCTCACACTACATCTTTACTCAAAACCTTAAGATAATGGGTTATGAGTCTACACCACTTATAAATCCTTCACACATACACACACCATTATTCTCCGATGGGAGACTCTTCTCCATTGATACTTGCTTTTCAAACAATCTCCCTTTCAAGTGTGAATTTCTTCCCCATCGAGCTTAAGCTTGCTCCTCGTGCCCAGTATTGCAAAATCTCCATTTGGAATTTTAACCCAATAGCTCTTTCCATGACTTCACTCATCTAAAGATGGCCCCACTCACACTAGACAAGGGCTTTACCAGTCAAGACAACTCTTCACCGTCCTTGGGTGGCCCCACTCATACCACGATGTCACCAGGAGTTTTTCCCATGACTTCACCCTTCCGTCTACTAGCTTTTTCGACTACTCACACCGTCCTCGGGTGGCCCTACTCATACCACGGTACACTTGTCAATACAGATCTTCACCATATTACCGCACTCATCTCAAACTATTAATGCATCGTACTCGTCTTGGTCCATGTCCCAGCCTAACTGTTGACTTTGATACCACTTGTTGGACAAGGTAAGCCTCGAGGAGATCCTCATCGTGCGTAGGCTTAGTGAATGAAAACACAAGTGGCCTTGACACCACTTCTTTAACCAAAACCTTGAGACAATGGATTATATGTCTACACTACTTATAAGTCCTTTCCACACACTACTATTATCCGATAAGAGATTCCTCTTCATTCACACTTTTCTAACAAATATAGTTTGATTTGGAAAAATTGAAAAGTCAATAATTCTTTTTAGTTTGAATGTTCTGTTTGGTTTAGTTCAAAATTGTATTATCGTGAGCATCACTAATTCAACGCAAGGGATTGATTATTAAATCTAAAGCATACTGAGATGTTTTCATAAAACATATAATATTATGGTGGTGTTTTAGTAATCTCGCATTATATATATATCAAGATGATTATGGTAAAACCCTCGTAACAGCCGGCAGCCGCTTCTCATTCACCAAAACCACCCGTACCTCTCTGTCGCTCTGCGCTCGTCGGAAGAAGCAAGAAAACCCTAAATTCGTGTCTTTGGTTCACTTCATAGTCGTCGACGATGCCTAAGTCTAAGCGTAATAGACCAGGTCTGCTTTTCCTCTCTTCCTTCCTGTCAACATGTGGTTTTACATGACATCAATGGGTAACATTTGGCTTTTGATATTTGCAGTTACGTTGTCGAAGACGAAGAAGAAAGGGAGAGAACATAAGGAGTCGATAGTAAATTCGATAAGAGAGGCTGCCGAGAAGTACAACTCGGCCTATGTGTTTAGTTTTGAGAATATGAGGAATCTTAAATTCAAGGAGTTCAGAGAGGAGCTCAAGTCTACTAGCAGATAAATTTTTTATTCCTCTTTCAGTGTATTGCTTGACTAAGAATGAGGTCTGGAAGCTACTTAGCATCAATGGAAAATTTATTTTCTTGGACAAACTGAAACTCTGGGAAAATGGTTATGGTGACATGGTTTGATAACTTTCTGTTTCTGCTAAAGATGTCCCATTTATGGTTTCCAGTTTATAACTCTTTTTCTTAATATTTGGATTTTGGGGGTAGGCTTTTTTCTTGTTCCGTTTTCACAGTTTTAGCAACAAGCTTTTTCGGTATGTGGTCTTGTTGTGTTTTCTGATGATAGTAATAGAGCTCAAGAACATTTACGTTGGTGTCTTTTGGTCAAAATACCAAGCTTTTGTAATCTTTATCTTGGTGACGGTGGTCGATTGATTGTGGAGTGTGAATCGTGGTTCCTTTTATTGATTTTGTATGTCGGGAATTATTGTTACTATTTGATTTTGTTGCCTTTATTTTCATTGAGACATCACCATGCCAAATGACATCTAGTCTGTGAGTTTTTTTTTT
>CAODLS011672076.1:0-10533 GCA_948243855.1 Flueggea neowawraea | reverse complement strand
TTTTTTTTATTGTTTGAAAAATCATTGGGAAAATTGTTGGGATCCATTGAAAAAATATTTGGAGAGAAATTTTAAGAGTTGAGAGAGTTTGGGGGAGAAAATGGGTGTTTGAATTGAAAAAATGAGAGAAAAAATATGTTTAGGGGGTATTTATAGGAAAAGTGTAAAAACTAGTTGTTGGGGACCGAAAATATAATTTTTTGGCCCCCAACGGTACTCCAATGGTAATATTAGATTTGACCGTTAGATTAATCAAATCCCACGGTCTGATTTTAAAATTTAAAAAAAATAAAAAAAATTAATGTCAGGCACGAGGCCAGTGGGCCCCATGCCTGACATGCTAGCCCGTCCTCCACGCAGACTAAGACTTTGTAACGCATTCCAATCTATTGGGTTATAAACGGTAGCTCCATCCGTAGTCTGGTTACAAACAGTCTTATGGTTGAAGTAAGAATGAATGGACTAAACCAGTCCCATTGGATATGTCCTTTTTTTGCCTCAATTTGACGGTGATGGGAGGGTTTGTCATTGAATTAATGCACTATTCGGGGTGGTATTTTAGACTTGGGAGTGGCTATTTTTTATTTTATGGGTTTTTTGGCACTTTTATTAGACTCTATAAAGTGAAAAAGAAAGGTTTATGTTTGGATTCGTTTCTTAACCCGCCTAAATATTTGTGTTCGAAATAGATGCAAGTAGACGTAAAAATAACTTCCAGCTCAAACCAGTTCAAAAAAAAAAACTTCTACCTCAAACAATAGTAATAACTTCTAGCTCAAACAATAGTGGTCTGTCTCTGGTTTGATTCCAGCAATGTGCAATGAGCTTCCTTAATCCATTCTTAAATTTTTTTTAAAAGAATACTACTACTTATGTTAATAAAAATCGTGTGGTAATAATTGGATAGTTATTAGTTTCATCATTGTTAATTAATTATCCTATAGTCTAATAATATAGTCATTTCTTGTCACTGTTATTAGTTTAATCATTGTTAATTAATTATCCTATAGTCTAATAATAAAGTCATTTCTTGTGAGGACTCGGCAAATACGCAACTGTCTTTAAGTAACATCTAATGAGTTTCTAACCACCAAATCCAAAAGTTCAAATTTAGATTACTTAAATTATCAAGTCCTTATAAACCTTGTTATCCATATGTACTTATACAATGTGGGACTAGACACCTGATGAACAACGCGTAGTTTGAGTTGTTAGTTTCTTTTGCTTGCTACTTTGGTGGAATGTTACAATTCTCACCCCATAGCTTAGCGACGTCCTCATCGTCAGGACTTTCAATTATGATGTCTAAAATCTCTCCCGTGTTTTGTCGGTGTGAGATTCGCCTATACTCAACGTACTAATGTGGGATTCGTCTAAACTCAGGGATTAGAGAAATGTTAAGTCAGATATCCTTTACAAATCTCCAAGAGATATAAAGATTCAACTTGTGGTTTCAATTTAGTTTTCTTGAACCATCAAATTTCCTTTTGTAACCAGAATCTACAATGGGAGATCTCCAAACAACAGGAGAGAACAGAAGGACATTTTAGGTGAGGGTGATAGGATATAAAAATAATCTAATGATGGAATATATGTGGAAATGTTTTAACCATACATTTAGGAAACAACATATTTTGTATAAAGCATATTGAATATAGTAAATTGCATAAGTTGTAATAGTAAAAGTCGATTTGTATTATATAAAATAAAGTAATATCAATTTTAGGTAAAAATTTTATATTAATTTAATATCAAATCATTTAATGTGAAACAGAATAAAACCACAATCTCCCTAAAAAGAATAAATGGTTGTAGTTTAAAAAATATGCTACATAAAATGTCCTTTGGCGCAAACAAACATGTTTTGTACTTTACCTAATATATGCTATCAATACATAATATATTATATGTTGGTTGTAACAAACTAAACCTTAAATTTATCTTAATTTTTCCTCTAGTTTACTCCAAATTGGAGTTGAATATTTTTAAGGAAATTGTTCCTCTAGTTCTACCTTTCTCTCTATTTTTTTCCCATACCAATCAACGTAAGAACATTTATCATTTTCTGTTTTATTTTTTTCTTAATTCAACTACAATTTAACAAGCCATAAATTTGTTGTTCACACTATTTTTTATCTTCTTTTTTTTGGTCAGGCAACTATTTGTTATCTTCACTGATGAGTTTGGAAGTCTTTTGTATTGTGTAACTTCCCGTAGATATTAATTTAATAATTTTATTCATCTTGCTCAAAGTGATAATCTAAAAATATTGTCAGCTACATTTTTAGTACTAGTACTCATTCTATCCCAAGAAGTCTTCAGTTATCCCTTATGATGCTCTGTCAACCACCTTTATTCTTACTGAGCTCCTTTTTATCTGATTGATTAGTATCTTTAATGTTAAGTTTCCATTTTCTTCGAGATTTGTATACATAAAATTCACCTCGACTTTGAAGAACCCCCTAGCTAGAAACCAAAACACATGTAATCATCACCAAAGCCAGAATAAAATAACGAAAAACAAGCAAAACAAAAGTAATAATAATTCAAGCGAGACAAAATATTAATAGCTGAAGCAAAACTAGCAGACAAAAATATCAGAACCAATAAGACAGAGGAAAAGACCAAAACTTCTAAAAGTCTTCTTCAACACTGACCTTCCATCACTTTGTTTGCAACCTTTTTTTCCCCAAAATGACTTAAAGTCCTACATTTGCTTTGTTTCCTCTTTAACCCACAATTCAAAGCCGCCCCCTCCAAAACCCCCCAAAATTATTTAGTTTATCCACCGAATTCACCATGTTTTATCCACTAACTCTCTAAGTTATCTTAAAATCAACCTATATTAGTTCGCCCATTGACTTTACAGCTCCAAACAGTGTTCACCAACTCTTCCATGGCTTAACTTTTCATATATCCAAAAAAAGCGTTTAAATGAGAGAATTTAAATTGTAAGTAGCCACCGCAGTGCACAAGTACCTGTTATTGCCGCTAGAGAATTCGTAGAATCTACCTCCATTAAACAACACACAGAGCGCAATCTCCACGTCGCAGAGAACAGAGAGCTCGTGAGCCTTCTTGAGCAAGCCCCTCCGTCGCTTGGAGAAAGAGACCTGGCGACTAGTCTTGTCCTCGATTCGCTTCAGCTCCACCTTCCCTCGCCTCTTCATTTCGATCGCGGGAAATGAAACCAAAACCCTAGCAATCGAAGGGATCTATAATAAGATGGAAAGGGAGATTCCATCTTTTCCTTTTCTTTGACGTTTGTGGGGTTATATTTGTGAGGGCGAAAGGCATATGAAGGGGGTTGGGTGTGTAATTACGAGAAAGGAGCGGGATTAAGGGATTAGAGAGAAGATACGGGCGGAGAAATGGGAAGCTCAGAGGCGGAGAATCTAAGGGAGGAGAAAAGGATGCATGAACAAAAAGGCTGTTGAGGAATCCTGAGAGGATTCGCTGGGGTGGAGAACGAATTTTTCTTGAAAAAAATTCTTCTTCTCGGTTGGATATTTGTTGTTTTGATAGTGCTGTTGTATTTGTGGTGTGGTGGGCTCCGCTGAAGTGACTTGGAAGGGCCAATATATCTAATTCTTATCCTTCTTTTATCAATTCATGTTTAATTAAAATTTTTAAAACATGTTCTCATAATAAATAAAAATAAATTTAATTATTTATATATTATATTTTGATTAATTTAGTATATAAGTATAATCACATATAAAATATAGATAAAAATTTTTCAAAATTATAAATTAGAAGAATGTTTAGCTTCTTAACACGACTTTAATTAGCTTAAATTTATGAAATTATTTGTATTTTAATATATTTTTTAGAGAGAATTCAGTGACATAATTTAATAAATTGACTTGAGTTAAATATAAAAAAACTTGTCTCCTCAAAAAAATCTAAACTAATATATGTATTGTGTCATTTGTAGTTTTTTATAGCTAGTTTTTTATGCATGCGTGTTGCACGTAATATATATTTTTATTAAATTTTAGAATGATTATATTTAAGATACTATTTTATTTTAACTTTGATAGATACACAAACTTCATATAAAAAATTTATACAATTACAAAATAAAAAATAAAAATTTTAATCTGTATCAAATTAATTAGTTATTCAATAAAAACTCGTGCAATGAAATCTTAATGGCTTACTCTTTTTGTTTGTAATTATCACGACTAAAGGATTGTCATACTTTTCTTTTGATATTATTTTTTACAAACATATATATTAAATTTGTCTATATCAATTTTTTTTAAATTAGTAGTAATAACAAAAAAAATTATTTTTCAATTAATAATGTAATTAGTGAATTTAACTATTTTTCAAAGAGTAATAATAGCATAAAATAAAAATTACAAAATAGTGAACATGTAAACTAAATAGTGATTATTTTATAATATTTGTAATATTATCTTTTTAATTTTATATGCCGTAAAAATTAAATATTATTCTAAAAATAAAAGAAAAGTTAATAGAATTATAATTCCACTTTACCTGCACTAATTTTCTTTGATCATATCTCGATTCAAAAATTCGAACAAAAAATTATATCACTAGACCACAAAATATTATTAACTCTTGTAATTAAATTTTTTGTAGGCATTCTCTTATGAATACCATCATTAGCTCTGATGAACCTCCCGTGTTCCAATGTTGATTAGATGTGGTGCAAGTGCAATTTGGCATAGTTGGACATCCGTTTATCTAAACAAAACAAGCACAAATCAGAAAAATATGATAAATTAATAGAAATAAGATTAACAAAATCTTATTTTGGTAAGAAAATTTTCTATATATAGCCTTATTTTGTTAACAAAGTCCGAAGTTCCTGGTAAAAAAAAATAAACACAAAAAAAAGAAAGCAGTAGAATAACAACCTCTTAATAGAACTTGGTAAAAGCTTCTCTCTAGTATAAATATAATGCTGGTGAAAGAGTCTTACTAAACTTAAATTAATTCAAATACATATATTAGTTGAAGTTAGTGTTTGTTTAACATAACTTTTTTGAATTTTTTTTGTGATAATGTGAACAGACAATTAAAGGGATAAAGTTTTCAAAAATGAGTACTGGATTATTTCGTTAATATCTGGAATAATAATAAATAAAATTTTATTTTTTTTGGCTCTAGCCTTCAACCCAATACGAGAAATTCTTAAACTCACACACCAACATGCCACATGGCTCAAACCCATGACTTAGCATCAATTAAGAGTGCCCTTACCACTTGAACTATCATACCGGTGGCAAAAATGTATCTTGAATGACTTTTATATATGATATAATTTTTAATAAAAAAAGAAAAAAAATTGACAAAGACATCCGGACAAAATAGAGGATAACGTATAGAATTTTAATATTATAATATAAATAAATGACAATAATTAGAAAATATTATCCAATAAGATCATTTTTGAAATTTGTATCAAGATAAAAAAAGATGTGTGACCTGATAATTATTATTTTATGTCAATATGTGTTGATATTTTTTTGATATTTTTTCACTTATTTTTTTAATAGTGAATAATTATTAAATACTTATAGAATAAAATAATTAAAAGTATTTATGAATAAAAAAAGAGATAAAAGAATCTAAAAAAATTTCACATCCATATATTTATATATATTATGATAAGGTAATAGTGTTCACTTATGATATTATATCAAAATGATAATAATAATAATAATAATAATAATAATAATAATAAATTATTTATTAATTAAATTTTTATCACAGTTTGTTAGATCATCCCACCATGTTGAATTGAACATAGAACTATAAATGAGTCAAGCCGCTCGGTATTCAGCTCGATAAAAATTCTTTCATGACTCGAATTGATAATAAACAAGTGAAGTTTGAAAAAAATTTCAACATCAACTTAATAAACGAGCCGAATCTGAATACCCACAAACTCGGTTCAAAAAGCTTGCGAACAGGTTCGTTTATGTGTTCATGAGTTCTCACAAACATGCTCATTTATTGTCACTAATATAATTCTTATAAATTACAATCCCACATTTAAAAAAATTGTACAATATAAATATTCTTATGGTTTATATATAATATAATTTGTAAAATATTTGTATATTAAGATGTGTGAATAACAAATCATTTGTTATACCTTAAATTCTATACTCTATATCCTATATACTATATTCTATATATTATACCCTAAACTCGATTAAACTTGTAATATTTTGCTCATTCCAACGTGATGTCGATGATGATTTGGTGTTCAATCTTGGTGGTTTTTGAAGTGTTAAGAGTTGAGAGACCTTGAGGATGGTTTGGAACGAGTTTGG
This sequence comes from Flueggea neowawraea, assembly GCA_948243855.1. Classification (NCBI taxonomy): domain Eukaryota; kingdom Viridiplantae; phylum Streptophyta; class Magnoliopsida; order Malpighiales; family Phyllanthaceae; genus Flueggea; species Flueggea neowawraea. The sequence continues at coordinate 4,219 of CAODLS011672076.1, read as the reverse complement.
GAGTGAGAGACATCAAGTATGGAAGCTAGAAGGGTCAAGAAAAACGTTGGTATAAGAGTACAACGTACATTATCTGGAAAATTCACAAGATCAACGTACGTTAAATTGGATCATGACGTACGTTGTGTTCATGCACAACATACGTTAACGTAGTGCAACTGACATTGTATTTGAAACAAAAGCGACTAAATGTGGTTTTGACCCCGACAACATACGTTGACCCTAGTCAAGATGTATGTTGCCTTTGTGCAGAAAGCCTTAAAGGCACTCAACAGCCCGACTTCTTCATTTATTTCACTCTATCTCACTCAACTCTCTCTCAAATCACTTTAGAACGCTCCTACATTGCTCACCCAATGTTCCTAATCCATTTTTGAGGTAAGAAACATGTCTTTTCTCCCGATTAACTTATGTTTTATCATTTAATTCGTGGATCGAATTTTGGGCGAATTTCATTTGGGTTTCAATTTTCGGATGATTCTTGATGATTCAATGCTTGGGATTGCTAGAATAGGTTAGATATGACTTAGAACAACACGAAACAAGCCTTGAATCAATGGATTTCATGTGTAATATCCCGTCCGTTTTGACCGAAATACGATGGTATTCAGTCTAGACTTCAAGGAAATTTGGTTTGAGGTGTTAACCTTGATCAAGAATGTTAGGAGGTGGTGTTGTGTGTGCAAGTCACGTTGAAGGTCATCTACATGCACTAGAGTAGGTTCAACGCGCGTAGATTGATGTCTGAGTAGGATCGTGAACGTGCCTGCGCACGTCTGCGTGCGTTGGAGACGCACGTATTCGGACTTGAACCGTGAGCGAGCATAGTGATCTACGTGCATAGCACATGGTAGAACGCACGTTGATTTTAGATCTGAGGGTGGAAAGTCATCAAATATGTCATCTGCGTATGCTGAAGCCTCGTATATGCACTCAACTCCTTGTTCAGTGCGCGAAGAACCGGGCACAACACACGTAAATGTGCCAGGTCTGGGCGACTTAAGTGAAATGCCACGTTTCAGTTCCGATGGTCTATAAATACACCCACCAACTACTCTCTTCTGTCATAACTCATCTCAACCACCAAAATTACTCTCTCATCTACTCTTTTGCACTTTCCATCATTCCTCAGTACATCCATTTCCATTCTTAAGGTAAGAATCGTCCTTAAATCTCTTCTTTTGTTCCTTATTTTGCCATATTTGTTCATCTAGGGTTTTGAGCGAATATTGAGATTTTGTTCAGATCTTCCTTTTCTGTTGTAAAGGAAGTTAGGTATGGGTAGATTATGTTTGGTTAAGGTTGTAACCATGGGATTCTAGCTTCGGTTTTAAGAGATTTCGTGTTTGAACAATATGGGTTTACTCCGAGCTAGGGTTCCGAATTTTGGTGGATTTTTCATCAGATCTGGAGTTGTTTCTGATGTATTATGATGCATTGTAGTTAGAAATACTTGGATATTAAGTTGAGTGTCGAGATTTGATAATTTGTGTCTATGAGGTCAAGTAATCTGAATTTAAGTGTTAAGATCCTTGATGATTTTAAGGCTGTTTATAGGATTTGAGGTTAGATCCTTGCTTAGGAGGCTATTTGTAGCCAATGTGGGTGATTGTTCGGTCGGGTATGGATCGAATTGATAGTGAGTATTTTTGGCATAAGTTCCCAGCACAGCCTAGGGTTAGATGCCATTTACATTGCATGCATACATTCAGTATTGCCACAGTACCATACCATATCTTGATGTGTTGTATCTATTACAGCTTCGTGTGCCTGCTAGCACGAGCAGCCACCACTAGCGGTGTTTGACTGGGTCCTCAGTTTTGGATACCATGTAAGTAAAATGACAGCTTTAGACACATAGCTGTCTTCAAAATTAAGTATGTTATTTTGATATATATGGCTATGATATGAAATAAACTAATAATTATTGGGTTAATTAATAATTGAGATTATGTCATTATTAATAACCAATGTTTTGTTATGAAAATCTGAAGTATAAATTGGTGTGTATATATATGTGTGTGTGTGTGTGTGTAATTATTAATAACCAATGTTTTGCTATGAAAATATGAAGTATAAATTGGTATATATGTGTGTGCGTGCGCATGTGCGTGCGTGTGTGTGAGAGTGATTATTAATAACCAATGTTTATATATATATATATATATATATATAAAAGAGTATTTTGTATAAGATGGAATAAAGGAAAATATGATGCATGATTGGTTGTACAATATTATATATATAACACTGATATGGGGACACCTAGCTACGTGGTAAGTAGCCTTTGGTATACCAATCTTTTGTCAAGGCCCTAGTTACCAACGTAATGGGGTAACCGTATATCTGACTAGATATACGCATTTATTGAGAAGTCAGGTGACTGAGTCCACACTGCTATAATGAATATTGATACTGGTCTTGTACTCCATATATATATATATAATATGAATGATTTAGAACATCGGGTTTCAAATGTTTCGGGTTTAGGGACGTTTTCGTGTAGCTTTCTATCGTAAGGACCAATTCTGATGTTTGCATGCTTGTGGAGTAGTTCTGACATTTTTCAAATTATGGGGCAATTTGATATTTTAAGGGTTTAATGACTAATTTATAATTTCTGAGAGTTTGAGAGCTCTTTTTGAAATTCTGACTTCTTAGGTAGCCCAATTGTAATTTTTGAAAATTTTAAGGACCTTTTTATAATTTTGCGAGGGTCGGGGCACTAAAATGTAATTTTATAAAAATTCAAGGATCCAACTAGTTTTTTGTGTAGATTCTGATTTTTATGACGAGAGCGACGACAGAAGTAGGATTTTTGACGTCCTAAGATTTGCATTTGCATTTGTATAATGCATTCAGTATCGCCACAGTGCTAGAGTTCGATTTTTATATATGTTATGTTTGTATCTGTTTCAGCTTCATGTGCTTATAAGCAGAATTAGCCACCTACTGGTGGTGCTTGACTGAATTCATAGCTTTGGATACAAGGCGACGCAGACAACAAAAGCAAGTCGACCGAATGGCGCGTCGTTTCCCGCAGCAACCCTTGAACGACATCACTTCCAATGACAAACGACATGCAGTTTGGCTACCAACGACAGATGATCGGTCATCCAGCCTTCTTTTGTTTTGATTTTTCTTTCAATTTTTCACAAATTTTCACTTAATAATTAATTTTCAAATCACTCCTAACCTTCATTAATCATTCAATTAACATCTTAAACACAAAATTTACCCTTCAATCACCAAAAATAAAATTTTAATTTATCCCAAATTTAATTATTAAAATAAAATAATAATGACAAAAAAATGGGATATTACAGTTTACGCGGTCCACACGGTTACCACCAATCTTAGTAACTAGACCTTGATAGAGTAATGATATACCAAATGTTATATATCTCGTAGTTAGGCGTCCCATATCAAAATATTTATAGAAATATATTTTAATAGATATGCATACAGAACAAACAAATATTTACAAAAATATATATTTATATATTTTTAGAACAAAATACTTAACAAAAACACATTTTCAAAATATTAAATAGATAATAATTCAGAATACTGAACAGAATATTTATATAAAAAATTTATCGATATTCAGATGAAAACTTATTATAGAAATATAGTAAATTTTAGGTATTAATTATTTAATACAAAATATATTTATTTCAAAACAAAGTATTTATTTTAAAATTCAAAATAAAATTCAAAGTAGATAAAATAATTATTTCAATAATATAAATAATAATAGTGTTAGATAATGGGACTAGATCAGATAGGATAAATAATGGGGACTAAGTCACCAGATAAAAATATCGCGTGTGTTTGCATGGTGCACATGGTTACCACCAACCCTGGTAACTAGGCAGTGACAGAGTAGTGGTATACCAAATACTACATACCCCGTAACTAAGTGTCTCATATTAAAATAGCTTTCTATCAGAGATATACAGATACTATAAATATATATATATATATATATATATATATATATATATATAATCAGATATTAGAACCATATACAAATGTGTGGATATGCCATCAGAAATAGAGTATGTGTGTCTGGCCAGACAACACGACTACCATAGTATTCAGGTAACTAGGGTTTTCTTAGAGCAGTGGTATACCAAAGACTACGTACTCCGTAGCTAGACATCTCATATCAAAAATATTTATACAGAAAACATATATATAAATATATGTTAAAACC
>CAODLS011671989.1:0-10541 GCA_948243855.1 Flueggea neowawraea | reverse complement strand
AAATCCTTGGTCAAATTGTTTATTATTGGTAAATAGATGTTCAAATTCATGTATGTTTTGTCATCATAAAAAAGGGGGAGATTATTGAGTTCGGTTTTGATGATGATGAATGCAAAACATCCATGAAAGCGATGCACAACTGCAGACTTGCTGATATCTTGAAGGACACGTAACTGGATTCTACGCCACAAAAATGCTTATAATGCACGTAAATGAGAAGCAGATGCTACTGAAAATTATTCATACACATCTACGCACATTGTATATGGTGCAACGCACGCTGACGAGGAGAAAATATGTAGAAGTGAAAAGATGCAATCTTAAAAAGGAATACTCTACTGACGCAGAAGAGAAGTGCAAAGCATGTAGACAAAGAGGACACCTGACTGAAATAAAGCCAAATTTTGTTGCAAAGTGTCAGTCATAATTTCAAAAAGAAATATTATCTGACACAAATTCAGATAATGTGAGGAGAGCACAGAAAGTCACGCACATTGCAAGGCTTGCTAAGCTGTTAGACGAGATGAGCTGGACTAACTGACAAAGCCAAGACGTTCATCGGGAATTCAAATTCAAATATTCCCTGACAGTGCTAACAGAAGTGCAGAACAAAGGTGCAATCTTGTCTACGCACACAGAACAAAGTGTAACGTACGTAGCGATCCACTAGGTAAAAACTGCATATTCTGAAGATTGAAGCAATGCACGTAGAACATGGCACAAGGCACGCAAAACTTAAGATCAACGCATGTAGTAGAGAGTCAACGTACGTAGATTCTGATCCTATCAAAGCCGAGACCACTGGAGTTCTTGCAATGCATGTAGACCTGTTATCAATGCACGCAGAAATCAAATGGAACAAGGCACTACGCACATAGATGGTGGCTACGTACATAGAAGAAGACGACGTCATTTACTGGACATAATTTGTCTCATTTCACAATGGCTACTTCAAGGCTCCAATGGCTATATTTCAAAGAGTGGTTATAAATAGACGTCTTTGAACAGAAGAGAAGCAAGAGATACCCTTGCTAAAAATTGTTATTCACTTTATCTCTCTTCTTTACCTTTATAACATATTTGAGCTATTTACTTGCTATAACATTCTGGGTTGGTGTGCTTTTAATATGTTATACCTTTGGGGTTAAATTTGTAACAAGCAAGGTTGTTTGCTTGGGGTAGATTAGTTTCCTAGTTGATCCCGCAAAAACTAGTGGTTCGATTTTCTAGTTGATCAAAAACTAGAGCTACACTTTGCTTGTTGAGCACGTAAAAATAAGTGTGTAACAGTTTCGTAGTTGATCCCGCAAAAACTAGATATACGGTTTGCTTGTTGATCCCGTAAAAACAAGGTGCAACGGTTTCTCTCTACCCGGAAGTAAGAAAGATAATTAATTGAACTTTCTAGTGGATCTAGAGGTGTGGATGTAGGTCAAGAGGGTCAAACCACTATAAATCTTGGTCTCTGATTTTCTCTCTCCCTTACTTTCTCTCATTTACTTTATTTTGCATTTGATTTACATTGTTTATGAATTGGTTGTATATTGCTTCCGTGTTTTAACTTTGATCTGAAAAGAACTTTGTTATTTCTTTTTGTTTGCAAAAAAATTTCAACAAAGTTTTCAAATTCTTTAAAACTCCAATTCACCCCTCTCTTGGAGTTCCATTTCATTGATTAGGACCGAAAACCTGTGTTTTACATATTGCAGTATTTGTTGTGTTGTTGTATTTATTGGACTATCATTTACTTGATATTTATAATGTCACTTCAATTTATATCCTCGTTTATATATATATATATATATATTATTTTTGTTCAAGGATATTTGACGTATATTAACTAAATATTGCTTTCTAAAACGAATACAAGTATGCAAGTGTTGTCTATATATATATATATAGAGAGAGAGAGAGAGATAGATAAACAGACAACATTCACATACTCTATTCATTTGAGAACATTACCCAACAAAGAACATTGTCCAAAGGTATTCATATAATATTGAATGAATATTGTTAACAAATACAACCATTAGTGCATATGATATTAAACCATGAGTAACTTCAAAAGATATTATTTTTTGTTTTCAAAGGATATTGAGTGGGTATTGTCAACCATATGAATATGAGTGTATGTAAGACATTGTGTGTGTTTGTGTGTGTGAGAGAGAGAGAGAGAGAGAGAGAGGAATTAATGAAAAAAATATAAATGGCTTAATAACTTGATTTTCTAGTATTATTATTAACTGTACATATATAACAATTAATCAATAAAATATTACAATATTATTTGTGGTATACTATGTATACATACTCAGAAATAATATCCTTTAAATAATAAATCAATATTGACAAAATAATACAACAAATTCAAAAAACACAAATAAATTTAGGATTATTAATATCTAAAAAAATATATCATCAATATATATATATATATATATGTGTGTGTGTGTGCGCGTGTGTGTGTGATTTTTTATGTTTCCTAATTTTGTGGAGCAGATTTTTTAAATGTGTATATTTAATTATTTAAATATTTTCTTTTTCTCCAAATTTTTTAGGGATGAGCTTCATATTTAGTTGTGACAACTGTTTTTTAGCCTCCATAATTATAGGAGGTTTGAATCTTCACATTTGTTCTATATAAATATGTAAATAAAATTGTAATATCATTTATAGTTGAAAGTGAATATTTGTTGTATCAGGTGTTGCAATTAATTTCTAAAAAACGTGTACACATGTCATTTTTCCTGGGAAAATCCCATATCTAAGGGTGTAAGCGTTACAGTTTAGGCATTTTTTAGGCTTCCAACCAAACCAAACTGCAAATTGAGGTTGAAAAAAATTGTATTTGCAGTTGGACTGCAAATGTGGTTTGAACTGCCCAAACTAAATTATGTAAATACAGTTGGTTCTTGCAATTAATATACAACAAGTAGTCAATGAAAGTTTAGTAACACATATGAATTTAAAGTTTAAAATTATTATAAAAAAGAAAACATAGAGAAAAGTAACTTTAAATATTGTTTCATTATAATTGTTGTTCTAACATTTAAGACGACCAATACATAATCATGGCTGCATGAGTTACATTTGTAATCTGCTCCAAAATACATACAATTTGCAATATCCATTCATCAATTAGCTATTAACTAACCTAACTAATTAGTTATATATAATGTTAGCTCCCAAAATATACAATTTTCAGCTAAACAAAAATAAAAATCAACTTGTCAATCTTTTACCCACCCAAAATATATTATTGGGCTCATATCATACATACATACCTAAATGCACCGTTATGTAGTTGTGATTTGATTTTTTTGATTAGAAAGAAAAATTAACTGCAAACAAACCACCTATAGCAAATTTAAGAAATTATCATTCACAATCATAAAAAATGAGTGAATAACAACAAATTGCAGTTTGATTGCAAATGAATTGGATGTTTTTTATGGTTTAGCGGTTGAACCTTATAGCGCTACACACATCTATGGCAAATCAAAATGCCAAATCTAAAAAATCCCACCATTAATTTTCAAATATTGGAATTTTCACCAAAATCTAGACACATATTAAAAATACCATTTTTTTGAAAATTCTTGAAAAATTGAGGTATTTTGGCGAAAATTGACTTTTTTGAGAGAAATTGAGTTTTTTTCTAAAAAAATTTTAAAAAAATCTAACTTTTTTTAGAGAGTATATAAAAGTGTAAAATAGTGTACTGAGATGTATGATGGTAAACAGAAGTATACAATGGTGCACATAGGTGTACAAAGTGTTCGCAATTTTTTTAAAAAAATGTTTTAATGAATTTAATTTATTGTACATGAGTGTAGATTAGTGTACATTGGTGTACAAAAATGTCACGACCCAAAGTCGTGCCATGACCGGCGTACAAGATGGACCGTATGTAGAAGCTCAGCCCATCTCACACAAGCCTCAGAGTACTCAAAATCTCTACCCAGTTACTCATTTTAATAATTATTCAATATAACAGACACTTAAGTTTCATAAATTAAATCAGAAATGTTATAAATAAAATATAAAGAAGAATATAATTATATATATGTACATACACATTCGTTCAAATTAAGTATACAACAGAACCCCAATGGTGAAACCCCAATTGTGAAATCCAAACCCTCGGTGTGGAGCACCTAACCAGACATACCAATTGAAAACCCGATCAAAAGGGTTATCACTGCTACTCGAAGACTCCACTGAACACGGAAGCTGAATCACATGAAAATGTTAAGGGGAGGGGGTGAGAAAACTCAGTGAGGAATGACGCTTCAGAATGTCTCTGGGACCTCACATAAACTGTTTTGAAAACATTTAGAAAACTTTCGCATGCAACATATACAAGTATATGTATATACACTCGCTATACATACTAATATAGTTCAAAACATTTCAAAAAACATTTTTTGCAACCAGAGCAGACAACATGCAGTCAGACGAAATCAACATTAGGCAAAAGATCAGACAACGTACGCAGCGTTTTATACTGTTTCATATTATCCAGATTGTACAAAATTTTATATATAATATTTTATTAATATTTATTCAGAATGTATACAATCTGATAATCACTTATCATACACCCGTATTATATTGATATTGTGCTGGTTAGACCAGATCTCAAACAGAGGGTCAACAATCTCAAGAGCTTCAATGGTGCTCAACTCAAAAGGGTCGAACAACTGACAGTCTTAGGGACCCCAAATAGTACCCGGTACCCTAAGGGTCTCAAAGTTGTGACAGACAGACATAACTAATCAGAGGGTATACCCGCGAGCATTGCAGTCCTCGACCTCTAGCAAAATATACCCCGTCAGTCAACAGTATAATATACTAAAGGGGAATGAGCAATAATACATACTTAACAGATATATTATACTCTGTATAATATAATAACAGACAATAGTCACTATGGCATATAGTATCAGACAGAGGCCCGTAGGCATAGTATAATAAACAGAGTATAGTGTTGACTACGCCACCAGAATTATACAGAGTCTCGTGTGTCTGCGCTATACACACGGGTCCACATTTTAGCCCCTGGGACTCAGGCATAACAGAGCATTGGTATATCAAAAGCTATGTTACCTCGTAGCTAGGTCTTCAGAATCAGAGTCAGAGTAATATATAAATACGTACTTATATATATATATATATATATATATATATATATAGTTACAAAAATATATTCAAAATTATTATATATATATAGTTACATATATATATATACACTTGTATTAACAAAAGCAGATAATATGTATTATGCTACATAATACATATTTATTTATCAGGCGTAATACAAATTAGTTAACAAACATATATCATATTATCACGATATTTATGACGACATAAATAGTGATAATAATGATAACATAAAATATAATTAATATTACCAAACATGTACATATATAGTAGACAGTCATGCAACAGAGTTCATTTTCAGAGGTTATACGTAATTATTATTACTTATCAGAAACAGATAATAAGTGTGGTTATTAATCACACAATCAGTTATTAATAGCCAGACCGTTATTAAACCAATTTCAGATTCATACCAGACATAACAAAAACATATAATTTTTAGAAGACACAACATATGTGTCTGAAGTCAACATCGCACTCACTTAGACGCCAAACCAATACTCCAAATCACAATCCATTGGTGAATAGATGGTCGTCTCGAAAGTCAAACAGAGCTGACAACAGAAACAGAGTACAACAGACTCAGATAGAGTGATTGTGGCGTTACAGAATATGTATGCAATGCAAATGCGGACTCAAACGCCATCGACATCAGAAATTCTATTTCAATCGAAGATCTAGCACTCAAGACCCAAAAATCAAAATTCACTTAAAATTACGATTTAGTCCCCGACTTTTGTAAAATTACATTTTAGTCCTCGAACACTGTAAAATTATAAACTAGTCCCCCAAGTTCGAGAATATACCAACGACTATTCCAAATAGTCAGAATTCCCAAAAGAGCTCTCGAACTCTCCAAATTTACAAATTTAACTCATTTCCTCGAAATTACCAAATTACTCCCTAAATTCCCAAAATTACAAATTGACTACAAACTTTCCAGAATTACAAATCTAACTCTCAAGTTTCTAAAATTACGAATCTAGATCCAAGTTTTCAAAAATTACAAAACTTCTTGGGCATAAAATTATTTTCAAAAATATCTAACTCTCGATTCGACTGACAAAAATCAAAACCAAATATATCTATTGGTTCCGCTCAACCTCAAAAACATTAATCCATCAACAATTTTCTCAAACAAACAACCAAATAATCAAAAATTAGCCAAACCCGAATCTAACCCTAGATTTATGTTAATCTAACCTCCAATAATCATAATCTAACAACCTACAACATTCATTTCATCAGAAACATCACAAATCTGAAACCCATTTCATTTTTGGCCAAAAACTCATTTCAAAAATTAAATGCATAAAATGGATGAAAGGAAGAGATTAGAATTGAAATCTTACCTCTAGAGATGTGTAGGAACGTTGGGGAACCAATGAGAGACAAAGAGAATCGATACAAGAGAGTGAGAGTGTGAAAAATGAGAGTTTCAGACGGGTTTTGGGTGTTTTAAACACCCACAGATCAAAACGCACCGTTTCAATATTTTCAAAGGCAACGTACATTATTTTTTAATGCAACATATGTCTTGGTGTCACAACGTACGTTATAAAGTGTACAACGTACGTTGTCGTGATCAACAATGCGTCCAGTAGCTTATGTTTTGAAATCATAACTTCAAGACATACGTTTCAAACTCGCAACGTACGTTGATCATCTTTCTTCCCAGATAACGTACGTCATCTTACCACAACGTACGTTGCAAAATAATTCCAGTTAACGTACGATTCAAATATTCTAACGTACGTTGGCATCCTCCAGATAACATTCCTCAACTTTCTTTGCTTTTGAACACACATCGAATCATTCCCGACGTTCGACCACACCTAACTTTATAAAAATAAGATCCTCCCAATACCCAAACTTCATCTCGAACATTCGAGAATCAAATCATACTGAGATTATTCAAAATCGAATGACGTTCCACTAAAGAGTTCGTCAAAATTTATCAGAACGCTACAGGGAAATTTCATCGGAACGGACGGGTTATTAAAAAAAATGTTTGCACTTTTTTATTAAGTTGATTTATTAGTGTACAGAGATGTACAATAGTGTGCACGAGTAGACACAAGAGTACATGACATATATTTTAAACTGATCTTTTGGTGTGCAAGAACACAATGGTGTACATATTTGTATAAAATGTGCACTTTTGCTACTACATGGGATAATGTTGAAAATTTTCAAGAAATAAAGACTAATAACAAAATTGTACATTCAATGTTGCAGTTGGACAACTAATCGCCCTCTGGAAACCTAGCTACTTTAATGGTGATGTTCTCTCCAGCCTTAACAACATTAACTTAGAGACGACGACAATGGAAAATTACGTTGCTCGAAGACGACGACAACTTGCTCCATTGAAAACCACTGGATCTAAAACATTGTCGCTTCATTCTCGATTTACAACACCACCAGTTATTGTCTCTTTGTCGTCATTGTCTTTGTTACCTTTGTTTATTTCGCAAGTAAGACTTTGAGTTCATGGACATCAATTTTGATTTCAAATATCATTGATGTTGATGAGGATGAGAAAGAAGGAGAAAAGAGTACAAATGAGTGAGAGAAAAGGCGGGAGGCGGGGGGAAAGAAGTCGTGATTGTCGGGAAGGCAATGAGAGAGAGAGAGAGACAAAAAGAGAGAAAAGGTGCGAAGAAGAAGGGAGAGAGAGAGAGACGAAGAGGAAAGGTGCAAATGGGGAGAGAGAGAAAGAGAGACAAGATTTTGGACTAGATTTTCGCTTATATTCAAAACTGATGCGGCATTATTGAGACTAAAATAGCTTTCAAAACTTGAAATGTGACATTCGTAGTATTTGGAAACTAGTATTTATATCTACACAATTCTACTATTTAATTGTTATACTCTGTGTAAATATCTCTATCATAAAACTAGAAGACCTATCATATTTTTGTAAATAAAAATAAATATATTACACAAATACCAGCTTTCTTTTTGTTAGCAAAACCTTATTCCATCTAGTTGAATTATTTAAAACTTGTTTAGAAGTTAAATCTACAAACTTACACTCCGTTTGGAACAAATGAATCTAAAATTTGGAATTCATTTGCAAATGAATTGTTTTGTTTGGTATGCTATAACTTAAAATATAGATTCAATTGAATTTCTCAAAATCATATTTGGAACAAATCAAGAATTGGTATTTCATTTCAATCTATTCCTAATACATCCTTCATTACAATAACTTTATGTAAAATATAATTTTTATTTATTTTTTAATTATTTTCTATTGATGAATTTAATTAACATATTAAATAATTATCCATATATGACAAGGTAAAAAAATCATGATTATGAAAATATGCATATTAACTTTATATCCAAAAAGATATGAAATAACAGTATTTTGATCTACATGAAACGTATACATATTAACTTGATATCCAAAAAGATGTCATATAAAATACATAAGTTAACAAACTAAACATATATCAAATCACTCCTCTATCTTCTTCTTAAATCAAGGTAGTTTGATATTATCATCACATGCAAAAAAAAAAAAACCATTCATAAATAGTCTAGGCTGAAATTAAAACCCATTCAATCTCATCCTCCAATTTAATTTTTTCTCTTCTCTATAATCAAAAGCTCATTCTCACAGTCATAGTTGTTGATGTAGATGTTGTTTATGTGAAACCATTTGAGATTGGCACACTCTTTATTGCTCCAGGACAAACTATAAATGTTCTTTTTAAGACCAAACTTCACTTCACATTTTCACAGTTATAGTCAAAATTTTCATGAATTTTAGAATATGAAGTACCAAGTAAAACCCATAATTCACATTTGTTTACAAAAAATCTTTCACTCTTTAAATCAATTATACCACCTCTCAATGCAACTTCACTTGCTACGAATTTTACGAGCAAATGAAATTGTAAACAAATAATACCCTATTGATTATTGAAATGCATATATAGATGTGGAATAACAATTAAAAAAACCAAATTTAAGGCGGATTGTGAACTTTTTAAGAGAAAAATTGGAAATAAGTTGTTTTAAAATCTATAGTAAGTTGATTCTTTATATTCTAAGGTTTACAGAGAAGAGAATCATAATTTTGGTATTAGTAATTTAGAGGAGGGTTAATTTTGGTATGTAAAATTTTTTGGGGAATTCATTTGAAAATCTCATCAAATTTGATATGAATTGGGTTAGTTATCTTCAATTCTACATAATTCAATTCTTAGAATTGAAATCTATGTTTTTTTGTCTTTTACACACAATAATTAGAATTGCAAATGAATTCTATAAAATTTTATAAAATTCATTTGTTCCAAACAAGGGATTAGTGTATTAGAGGGGAGAGAAGTGAGAGATTTACATGGAAACTAGAAATTTGTATAAAGTTAAAAATTTGGGTATTAAACAAATATGAACAATAAAATGGACACTAAAAAGTTATATAAAATAAAAACTGTATTAGTCATTTCTTTAATCAGAGTCATTTCTTTAATCAGAAAAATAGTTATTACCAGTCAATAAATACTATAATACCGTCTAGACAAACTTAGCATAATTTCGTCCTCATGATTCAATGAATCTTTTTACTCCTATATTTAAAAATAAATAAATAAATAACAAAATTTCATTGATAGCACGTGACACTCACGTTCACGAGAATGTGAGGGACACCTCTCTCTCCTGTACTGCCACGGCATCATCCTAATCCTATCAAACGACTATTTACTACAACTAATCCCAGATGGAGTAACGTGGAAATGTGGACCCCTCCATGCACAAGCATTTTGGCAACATGCTACTGGGCCCCACCTCCTATTGGACCAACCCCGTCTCACTCTATTTATTAAGGAGGTGAGGTGCCATTATCAAATAATTCTCATTTAATTACTGATTAATCCAATTAAATTTGTGTTAATCGTATCGTATTGTTTGTGTCGTCTTATAAAATTATATTATCGTGTCAGAAATTGACAGTCCTAATTAATTGTTTGATTTTGTGGAAGAGAAGGACGTGGAGTGGAGAGTTATGTTTATAGAATACTAACCCACCAAGCGTTATTTATTTCTTTAATTATTCAAGAAAGAAATAAGAAAGAAATAAATAATAAAGCAAAGAAAGAACCAAAAAATCCACGTCCCCGGCCTCGTTGCCTTTCCCACCCAAAAACCCTCACCAACAAAAGGACTCTTTCCTCCATTGTGATAATATTTACTCCTTCCCAAATATCCCTCTCTCTCTTCTTTCTCTCTCTACATAACATCTTTCCCACAACAAAGACTCTTCCTTTTCCCCCTCCCTCACAAAACCCACAAACAAGAACCCTTCTTTTCTCTCTTCCTCTCTATGTTCATGGATTCTCTGGAGACGGCCGGCTATCTCA
>CAODLS011671958.1:0-16694 GCA_948243855.1 Flueggea neowawraea | reverse complement strand
AAACTAAGACTAGTATGTTCCTTGAGAGATGGTGGAGTTTTACTGATCATAGGACATGGGATGTCGATCAAGGACATAGTACTTGTTAAGAACAGTGTATGGATAGATCCACTTAAATGAGTTTACTACATGGTTATAAGTCATAAGTGAATCTCATTACATTGTTATAGTTGATTGCTCAGACTTGAAATCACTATAGAACCTAAGTGAGTCCTAGTATGCTTTGACGTACGTCTAACGGTCACGTAACTGAGTACCAAGTATGAGTGCGGTTGGGTATACCACAAAGCACCTGAAGAGCTATGAGTGAAGTGAGGGGATTTCCACTCTCTTAATTGAGAGAGATATCACCGACCACTTGGTTAGTGAGACTGAATAGCGTGAGGTCGCACCCAGATGATGTAATAAGAGTTATTACACATTTGACCTAATCAATCTACTAAAAGACCAATAAATGTCTTAGCGGGAAATGAGGGTGACATGTTTCATGCCTCATGCTAGACATGATATTAATAGGCAAAGGATCACATAGGATTCTTAAATAGGTCATATTTCACTAACGGTGTAAATTCATCTAATTCGGGTAGTTGCAATGACTTGCTAGAGTCCACTTACGACTTATGGGTCGAAAGCCCATTCCGGGCCCATTGCCGACTTTAAATGGACCTATAGGATTGCACACAAAGTAATCTGGTTAGGTTAAATGAATTTTATCTCTCATAAAGGTTCACTTAAAATTACGTAAAAGTTGTGTAAACGTAAGTGCGCGAAAGTGTTTTGGACCAGGCTAAATGAGTGGCCATTTAAGTGAGTTAAATGACCATCCCATTAAAGCCCAATTAGGATTGTAAAATCTGGCCATGTATATGTATTTTAACATGTGTTAATTGCATGGAATTAAGAGTGATAAGATGAGGATAATTCAAATAAATTAGATGTGTTTGATCTCATCCAATCTTCTTTGAAATTGAGAATTTGTGTTTGACACAAACACATCAATTTCAACCCTAGTCTTGGCTGGCCATACACATTCATTAATTCACTCAATACAATATAGCAAGAGAAACCAAAACTCCTTCCCTCTCTCTTCTCTTTCATACGACAAAATTGTGTTAAGAGTTTTGAGCTTAGTTGTTTGAGTTTTCGGCCATTGTCTTGAGTGGACTTAAAAACAAAAGTTCTTGAGTGTTTAATCTGGTCCCAATGTGTTTTTGAGGGTGTTAAGAGTGTCTTGTTAAGCCCTTTACAAAACCAAAACTCATACCTTTAGTTGAGAGCATTCGAGTGCTAGCACACTATCTAATCAATAGGTTACGTATGTAATCCGATAGAGAGAGTTCACGTACAAGCAACTCTTCGCCATTATTTCTTGTTGTCTCCAGGTTCTAAAGATCCTTCAAGAGATTAAAACGTAAAGTTTTAACTTGTTATTTTTGGTGACAACAAGAAGACGATTGTGCGAAGCGATTAGAGGTAACCATTCGTAAATGTTTTATTTTAGCATGTTTTCGTTTTTGCTAATTTTTTTTTATGTGCAAACGTTCCTTGGTTGTGTTCTATGTATTTATAACATGTTTCCACTGCCCATATTTGATATGATCACATATAGAGTTCCCAACAACTTCTTCATCCGAATTAAAAACCGCATCAAACCAACTCAATGTTCTCTCAACAAATCAAAAATTCACCTTAGATTTTATCCAGCAAATTAAGGACCCTATCAAACAAAAAGAATATCTTGAAAAATTGTGTCAAACCTTACAAGAAGAAACACAACCTCAAAAAAATATCCTATTCTCCCAACTCCAAAACCAAGCTCTTGCAACCTCACCAATATTCTCAAAAAACATGAGAAATCCAAATCTGCTACTCCTTCAATTCAAGATCTCCAAAAGGAAATAAAAACCATCAAAATCGAACTCAAACAACTCCAAGAAAAATAAGAACAACACCATGACAGTATCCAACTTCTTCTATCAAAATCACTTGATATTGATAATGAAGAAAATTCTTCTGATAAATCACATCATCATATCCAAATCACTTCAAATTCAGAAACTGTTCCAAACAATTTCTTATGTCTTCTAAAAGAAATTACTTCGAGAAAATATGTTGTCAAAATCAAACTTTATTTCACTAATGATTGAATTCAATGTCATTGCTCTTTTTGATACTGGTGTTGATTTAAACTGTATCAAGGAAGGAATTGTTCCAAAACGTTTTCAATCTCCAACCATTGAAAGCCTTTCTGCTACTAATAATTCAAAACTTCACATAAAAAATAGATGTGATGCTAACATTTCCAATAATGGTTTCATGATCAAAACCTCTTTTTTAATTACTTCGGATATAAACTATATGGTTATATTAGAAACTCCTTTCATAAATTTAATTACCCCTTGCAAAGTTGATCATGATGGCATCTCCTTCAAACATAACTATAGAAAGATGTTTTTCCCTTTTTTTAGAACAACCACGAACAAGGGAACTTAATATGCTCCAACCAAAAATGATTTATCAAAATCAAATACATGTCCTCATCAAAGGTGATTGAAATTCAATTCTCAATTTCCTAACTTGTTAATTTCTTCATAACAGATTTCGAACAATGCCGCCCAGGAAGAAGAAATAAATCCAAAGCAAAGAATCCAAATCAACTTCAACCTCCAAATTATCCATTGCTCCAAAACCTATCAAAACATGGTACGACGTGGTGGTTGAAGATGAAGCCACCAGCAGCAAGCAAATTCAACAAACTTCATTACAAACATCCTTTGACTTCTCAGAAAGGATAAAAGAGATTCAACAATGGGTTACAGAGTTGGCATAGTGGCCAGAAACCCTTTCAGCATAACAAAAGGCCTCACAAAGCGAGCAGATTTCTGCAGGTAAAATTTCTCCAACCCTTTCCAAAATAGAGAAGGTCTCTTCATCTCTTGCAAAAACTCTTTCTTAAAACGAAATTTCAAAATCCACTTCAAGCTTCTCAAACACCCAAATCATTTGTTCTTAGCCTAAAACATATTCCAAATACTTTGTTAAAAAACATTATCAACTTATTGCAGTCGTAGAAGATGGCTTCCACTATCCAAACCCCATGGCAACCCTCCAGAAAATGTTTTCTGGATGGACCTTCAAACCTTAGTATGTGACAAAAACTCAATCATATTACATGTCTATTTTTCAAACCACTGATTATGTATCTTTCAAACATCACAAACTTAATGATTCTCATACAGAACTCGGATATTCAACCTTCCAAATACACAAAGTCCTAACTCCTTTAGATTGGGGACAGGAGCTCAACAGCTCACATAACTTACCAATATCCTTCCAAAATAGAATAACTCATTGCTTAACTTTCAATTACTGGGATTATCAATAAGCCTGTTACAATGCTCTTTACTTTCAAAACCAAAAGAACAGTCATTCATGGCTAATTTATTTCAAAAACTTTGACTCCAATACAAATTTTCCAGTCTGGTTTACACTTTGGTGGAAAATTTTGAGATTATTAATGAAATTCTCCCTGCTGAAGTCAAAGAATCACTCCAAATTTTCCAAAAAGATTATCAACAAGCAAGCAGAGAACGTGGCTTACCACCACTCTTCTCTTTTAGTAAAAATTCTTTGTCCCCTAGGTATTCAGTTGGGATGTCGATATCATTACAAATGAAGTACTTGTATCCGACAATTCAAAGTCAAATGGTGGAGTAACTTCAAAGCGACAAAAAAAATTCCAAACAGGCTGTCCAACAATGGATCTAAGAGAAAAAGACCGAACAGCCGCACCCACTCCAATCAATTCAAAAGACTCTCACGGGCCCTTCAAATTCAGTCTTTCTGGCCCAAAAATCTCATGCTCAGGCGATTTTGGCCTCATCAAAAAATGAAGATGAGTATTGGGCCGCCATGGAACAACTCTTACAAACTCGGTCCAAGGCCACTGAGTCAGCTTCCAGCACTAGAAGTGCACATGTTGACTTAGGAAATGACAATAAGGATGACTATCATGGCATCCTTCCTTCTCTATAACATCCAAATTGTACAAATAAAATTCCTGTTAAGTAGAATTTCTACTTAGGAAAAAATTAGGGAACCAAATTATTTTCAAACTAACCTTTGCAAACTTTCAAGTTCAAATTATCCAATGGGGAATCCAAAGCCTGAATCTGGACCTACTTCATCTCAAACGGTGGATGATAAAGAGCAATCAAATCCGTTGATGACTGGTGCTTTACCAAAAAGCATAAAATGGCAGTCTAGAGCCCAACGTCTAGACCTACTCCATCTCAAATGGTAAATGGTAAAGAGATATCAAATCTGTTGATGGCTGGTACTTTGCCAAAAAGCATAAAATATCGAATCAAATCCAAAAATATCGGCAGAATTATGGCAAAATACTGTAGTTATCGGTAAGAAAAGGACAAAAAAGAAATTGTTCATCACTGTAACAGTCAGAAGACATTACTGTTACAGTCACTGTTCACATCAACTGTTCAGCAGCACTGGACTATTACTATTCAAAAGCCATGTTCATCACTGTTCAGATATTTACAAAAATACCCTTACCTTCTTCTATAAATATGAAGAAGCTCCATTTGTAAAAGGGTCTCATTTTCTCTTCAGTGTTTTAGTTCCTAGAATTTCGAGTGCTCTTCCATGTAAGAATGTTCTTCGTTTGAAATTTTAGTTTAGTTTACAAATATTTATGTAATTTCGTTTCAAATTATATATTAAAATATATTTATGTTTATGCTTTCGTTTATGTTTTCATTTATGCTTCCATATATGGTCGGTTTTACTGCCTAATTGCTTGCATTCATTCTTATATGTGCGGCTCTGCCGCCTGAACTGTTGCATCATCTTTTATTTTCTGCAAATCTTGCATACGTACTCTTTTCTTTTTAATTTCCCCTTTTGATCATGAGGATCCCTATATATATATAAATCAATCTACAAATGAGTTTGTTCACGAGTCTGTTCATGAACACACAATCAAGCTTGTTCGCAAGTTTTTCAAGCCTAATTTTTTGGTGTTCAAACTCTATTTGTTTATTATTTCAAAATTCAAAATCTTGTTCAAACTCTGCTTATTTATTAATGAGCTGAGTCACGAACGAACTTTTTATCGAGCCGAATGCATAACCCTATTTATATCGCTTATGGAATTATAACAATTCTTGTTTCATGTTATATGCTTAATAAATAGATTCGATAATTTAACATATACTGAAATTGTTTTTAAAAAATTAAGTAAAGATAATTATGATAAAAATGTCGTCTCTGAACACTGCAACAGCTGTAAATCATGTTGTCAATATTCCAGTCATTTTTAGTTTTGCTAAAATTCTCTTTATTTTTAATAAATTAAGTAAAGATAATTATGATAACAGATTTGCAAATTATATGACGAAGATATGTTTATTTCTTAATAAATTAAATAGTAGATATTATAAACAACTTATAAATTAATTCGTCAATAAATCAGGTAGTTATAGTAATTAAAAAATAATATATGTTAAATTTAGATGAAATGTTTAAAAATAAAGAACAAACAAACAAAAGCTTGAAGATATAAATTTCATTGATTTTGGTCTATTCACTTTGTCTAACACTCCAAATTGCTTCGATCTCTATCATTCTACAACATTTTACATTAAAAATTGCAATTGAACTTTTAGTTTTGATGCAGTTACACAGCACCACATGTATTTTGGTAACACAAAAAAGAATCAATTATCCACTTATTTTCAAAGGATATCTTCAGCTTTCTTTCAACCTATAGCCTTAAATTTTACGACTCACATATTCAATTACTTGAACAAAATAAGACATGTTGAACATGTTTGGTTTGCAATATATTATCATAATATATTGTATATTCCTTTCTTTTTATTAGGCATCAACTCAACACAAGGAGGCAGTAACTCACACATGCATGCCGCTCGAACCCTGACTTAAGCGTCAACGGGATGATGCCCAACCACTAGGACTACCGAGTTGCGGCTAATATATTGCATATTCAATATATTGTAGTTTTCAAAAGACATGTCAATTTTTCTATTTTTTCACTATGTAATCTGACAATCTCCAATCTGTTTCTACTATCTACTACTTAAGATCTACCAAAACCAAATACCTCCGTTATTAACTATTTTCTGAAATTTTGAAGATTCTCAATAAGACAATACTACCTTTGAGTGTGCCAAGAAATTTACAGCTTTTTAAAATTAGAAATATACTCAAAATAATTCTGACTTCTCTCAAATTGACTTAGGTGAGAAAAATGGCAAAACTCGGCATAGATGGGTTTTTGCTCCTTGTTGACAATTTACAAAACACAACAATGATTCTATTGAATATCAAAATCTGACCACGAGAAATTGAATAAAAATTGAAAGAAGGCTAAAGAACGAAAGGCTACGGGTTAGATGGGATAAGTTACACTAAATGTAGTATAATGTAATGTTAAAAAAAGAAAAAGGCTTCTTTGTATTGTTGCCTCCTGCTATATTTTGTAGTCACCTGGTGAAAACCTTCTTGTGCTGTCGATAGAATTTCCAATAAATGGTTACATTTGATATCGTTATGATAAGACCTTCTGAATTTTCCACCTGACCATCCTTTGCGTCTTTAACACTTTATGGGCTCTTAGTATTTGGTCCGGCCCATTCGGATGGATCACAAATATTTTGTTGGTAAACGTTAACATTTTTTTTCGCAAAATTATGAAATTAACCAATCATACGGAGTATTTTTCTCAAGCTATGGTCAGATCTCTTAACAAATAAGGACAAATCTTTCTTCTGAGCGCATCACACGAAAAATCAGATTTAGTCCTTGGGTTTTTTGTTCTCTTGATTATAGTCCTTTTTTTGTTCTCTTGATTTTAGTCCTTTTTTCATTCAGACTATTTTTTCACATCAGAATTGATCTTTTTTACTTTCTTATTTTTAATCCTTTTTTTATTTTTAGTCTTTTTTTAAATTTTTCACATTTTAATAATTTATTTGGTTTATTTTTAATTTTAAACTATTCTACCAATTCTTTTAAATTTACCAAAATGTTGTTTTAATTTTTTTAAAGTTTTTTAATCAATAAATTGAAAAGAACATTTCGGTACCTTTTTTATGGTATTGTTAAAAGAATCACATATCTAATATCTTGTGTTGGTATAATCTCAACATTTATTTTTTGTTTTGCTAAAAAAATAACCTTATATCAACTTTCACATTTTTTCCGTACGAATTTTTTTTTACTAAAAAACAACCTTGTATCAATTTTTTTTAAATGACCTTGTATCAACTTTAAGTAAATCTTATATCAACCTTAATTTGTTTTCCATACAAAATTTTCTTTCTTTTTTCTTTTAATTTTTTTTATTTTACTAAAAACCATCTTATATCAACCTTAAGTAAACCTTATATCAACCTTTATTTTCATTTCCTTTGAGAAATTTATTTTTTTATACTAAAAAAATCCTATATCGACTTTAAATAAAACTTATATACCCGCCTCGAAACCGTCCCAAAATACATATATATTCACACTAATATTGTATATTAAATGTTTATAGTTAAATTATATTTATAAATTATATATATACACTGATATTTTATATTATTTATAGTTAAATTATGTTTATACATTATATATATATATAGTTGCAAAAATGTAGTGGATTATATATTAATTGTATTTTGTTATGAACTTGTTGATTATATATATGATGTCCTGAATTATATTTATGTTTGTTGAAATTTATATAGACTATTTTTGTTATTTCTTGAATTATAATTGTAATAACTTGATTTTTCCGACTATTATTCCGGTAATTTTTCAGTGGAATTTTTTTTCGAATTAATTATTTTGACGGATTAATTTTAGTTTGAAATATCATTAAATTAATTAATGATATTTTGGAGTGTTAAATTTTTTTTGGTGTTAATAGAATTTTTGAAGTGTATTGGGGAGTTAAATTGAGTGAAAATTGGTTGGAATTGGAAAAAAAAAGAAAATTGGAAGAAAAGAGGTAGAGGGACGTGCGACCGGTCGTTTAGCGTTTTGCACCAAGCTACAAGTCATTTGCTCCTGAATCAGACGTCTGGTTGTGAGGTCAAACGACATGTCGTTTGGAACAATGCCGTCCGCCTCCAACGCCTGTCGTTCGCATATGTGCAGTTGGCGAAAAACACAAAACAACGTCATTTTGTGTTGCTGCCATTTTTTTTAATAGACCCACCTCCATTCTTCTCCTTATCTTCTTCATTTTTCTTCACACAAACCCGACTCTTCTTCACTCCTCTCCATCTCTCAACCTTTGCTTCTCTTCTGAATCAAGGTAAGAATGTGATTCATTTATCTTGTTCATTCAAGCTTTCATTTTACTCTTGTTTTTGGCATTAGAGTTGTTTGATAAAAATGGGTTTGATGGGGGGCTATAGATTCAGTTTTGGGATGAATCATGGACGGATTTTTGTGGTTTCTTGTTGGATTTATATTGAAAAAGGTGGGAAGAACGTGTATGTGGGTGGAGATGGAAGATTGGATGGCTTTTAATGAAAGGGTGTTTTGGTCCGGAAATGACAAGGACAGTTTTGGATGTTTGGCTTGTTTTCTTGATGAACCGATGATAGATTTGGATTTCTTTGATGATTTTGAGTCAATGTGGGTTGATTGGAATGTTGGGTAATGCTTGGTTCGGGATTAAGGACCATTTGGTGTCGTTTTATAACGATACGACCAAAACTTAAATCTTACATAATTCTGAGTATATTGAGGACCAAATTTGATATTTGGCATTTTAGGGATTGATTTGTAATTTTTGAGAGTTAGGTGATTAATTTGAGGATTTTGACTTCTTGAAGGATTGTTTAATAATTTGGGGATATGATAGGATTGATTTATAATTTTTCAAAGTTTTAGGGATCAAATCATAATTTGCCATGTCTCTGGACTAAATGGTAATTTTACAAAAGTTGGGGGAATTAACTGGAATTTCTCGTAGATTCCGATTTTAGAGGTTTCAGAGTTAGATCTTCGACCGAAATAGAATTTTTGTCTTAGGTCAAGTGTCTGCATTTTTATATCATGCATTTTGGGTACTGCCACAGTACCAGTATCACGTCTTTGATTCTGTTTGATATTGTTTCAACCTGGTCAGCCAGCCACCGGTGGTCCATGATTGGGTCGTTCAGCTTAGATTTTCAGGTGAGTGAAATGACATCTTCAGACACATAGACTGTGTCTTCTAAATTATATTATTTTTGACGTGTCTAGATATTGGCATGTAATCTAGAATTAAGAAATGATAGAAAATTCTAAAATTTGAATTACGTGACAAATTTTGCTTTCAAATCTTGTTGGGTATTTTTTGATGTTTTGAAATAGTTTGGTATTTCAAAACAAATATTTTTGAATGATTTAAATATTTTGATCAATAACATGAAAGTGTTTTCTGCAAATGATATTTTTCTAAAATTGTACTTTCTAGAAAAGAAGATTTGTTTTGGCTTCTGAATTTGGATTTGTTTTTGAAAGGAAATTATATATTCAATTATATAAATATTTTGGAAATATTTATATTCTTTGAAATATGTTCTTTGATTTCTGCAAATCAGTTTTTGCATGATCTGTCAGTAGTGCTTCCAATGTTACCTGTTTAAATTCTGCATTTAAATTTTTGGTATAAAATTTAATTAACTATTCTGACTCGGGACACCTATGTTACGGGGTTTAGCGTAACCTTTGGTATACCATAGTGAACACTCAGTTACCAGGGTAAGTGGTAACACTCAGTCATCAGGGTAGGTGGTGACCTGTGTGTCTAGCTAACACATGTGTATGATTGTCTCGTGGCGGAGTCCATGTATGAGACGTTATCAGTGGCGGAGTCCACTTATTTTTTATTAGTGGCGGATCCCACATATGATTTGACTTTGGTCCCATGTCAGATACGTTGGTGAGCTTGTGTTGTTGCTCATTTTTCCGTAGTATATTTTTCATTAGTTTGACAAAATATATCTTACTGGAGCACGTGGACTGCAACACTCGCAGATGTACTTAGATCAGTTCTTTCTAATACAACTTAGTGACCCTTAGGGTGGATAGAGTACTATTTTGAGTCTCTAAGGTTGTCGGTTGTTAGTTCTTTTGAGTCGGGTACCATTTGGACTCCTAAGGTTGCTATTTTATTTTGAACTGATCTAGTCAACTCAGTTTTAGTATAATACGAGAATATGATCAGTGAGTATCAGCTCTCTTTAGTTGGAAACTGACTTTACATGACACGTTTTGCTAAAACGAAAGTTTCTGTATAAAAAGAAAGTTTCTGCATAAAAAGAAAGTTTCTGCATAAAACGTAAATTTCTGCATAATATGGACTTTTTCTGCATAATCAGAAAATAAGTTTTTGATATGTCTACTTGTATGTTGTTTTCTTTGGTTGCAAATGATTTCGTAAATGAATTTCAAAACTATTATTCTATACTTAGTGTGTATACGTATATATATACACTTATATTGCTTGCGGTATTTTGAAATGTTTTCAAAATGGTCTTTGTAAATCACACATGAGGCATTTTGGAGTGTCTTTTCCTCACTAGGGTCCTTACCGCTTTTTCTTTGTTTCTTGTCTATTTTTCCATTATACATTTCTCAGGTTCACATTTTGGCATTCGACAGTCGTCTGGTATCTTACACCTAGTGAGGCGTTCCACTTGACAATGAGTGCCCTCTCGTTTCGAGCTCAGTTATGTATTTGTAGTTGCTCCACACCGGTTTTACTATGGGATTATATTTTGTAAACTTATTTGATACTAAGTATGATTTATTATTTGTCTAATGTTTTAATATTATGAAAAATTATGTTTTTAATGAATTTGGATATTTATTTATTAAATTTTGAAAATGATTTTAATATGATGTTCTATATATTAGTTTTAGTTCTGTTCTCCGAGGCTTGTGCGAGATGGGCCAGACTCCCATAGACGGTTTGTCTCGTACGTCGGTCATGGCCCGATCTTGGGTCGTGACAAAAGAATATAAATAATAATAATAATAATAATGATTTAACGGGGTGGGGCGGGGACGGGGTGGTTAGTTTTTCAACGGGACAAGGAAGGGAGCTAATTTCATGGTTACGGGCGGGGTCGGGGAAAATATATAAGTCGCGGGGCGGGGACGGGAATACCATAACTTGTCCCCGATTCGCCCAGTTGTCATTCCTAACTGGTTGTATCAACCTTAAATAAATCTTATATCAACTTTCATTTTCTTTTTGTATGAAATTTCCTTCCTTTTTTATTTTATTTTTTTGTTTACTAAAAAAAACTTTATGTCAACCTTAAATCAGCACTAATTTTATGAGAACCAAAACAACAGTAAAGACTCTAGTAGCCTCCCCATCTTCTTTTCTGCACCAAAAGTTAACAAAAAAAATCAAATCCACTCTGCTTTTTATCAACCTTAAGTAAACCTTATATCAACCTTCATTTTCTTTCCTTACAAAATTTTCTTTTTTTATTTTAATTTTTTTACTAAAAAACAACCTTATATCAATCTTAAATAAATCTTATATCAGCCTTGATTTTCTTTCCATACAATTTATTTTTATTTTTTGTTTTACTAAAAAAAACTTATATCAACCTTAAATAAATCTTATATCAACCTTGATTTTCTTTCCATACAATTTATTTTTAGTTTTTTGTTTTACTAAAAAAAACCTTATATCAACCTTAAATAAACCTTATATGAACTATCATTTTCTTTCCATAGGAAATACACCATAAGTAAACTTAAATAAACATTTTAAAAACCTTAAGTAAACTTCATTTTCTTAAGAATAAAACACAAATTCATAGTATGAAAAACTCTTCAATATAAATACAAATACCACAATCACAAGCAATGAATACAAATACTTGGGTTTCCTGTTTTGTTCTGCGCAGTATTGTCGAAAAAGTTGCTGCCGAGATAGTTGAAGTTCTGAAGAACGAAAGAAAATACAAAAAAAAAGGTAAAGATCAAAAAGGATAATTTCCAAATAAATAGGGAAAGCAAAGAACATTGAGGTCGCACAGTCAATAAAACAAAAGGGATCATATCCATTATAGTGACTCATTCCTTCAATTTCACTAACACTCAAGCTTCACAACACAAAATCATTAACAGATTCGATCCAATTTTGATAACACAATTAGTTAAAATCTTCAAGTTCATTGACAAACACAATAAAATTAGCAACAAAATTCAACAGCAAATGCTTTAATCAAATGGTTTATTGACCTATATTTCATGCTCTTGCGGCAATCTATGATTTAGCCTAAAGCTCTTCATCAGTCGCACCAACAGTCACAACATCAAGCTTCACAGCTTGATTCTGAAAACATTTAGATTACAGAAACACCTCAAATTAATGAAATTCCTCAAACATTTAGAATTATTGCAGCTAAGAAACATTTTAGTTACAACAAAAAACAAACTATTAACTCGTTCACCAGAAAAAATGAAACAAACATCAAAGCAACAGAGGTCATTAGAAGCAAAAGATATCCGAATTTGAAATCGAAAGTAACAGAACACAAAAATCTGGGGTCTTAATGATTTTTTTTTAGCTCGTCATTCAATTCATTCTCTGTGAACTCCTCTGTTGATGCTAATGAGGCCTGACTTGATTCTCAACTGGACGCGAGCCCTACTAATGTCGGGAGAAATGCGAGAGGAGATCCAAGAATCGACAGATTTGTCGAAGTGAAAGGACAAGGTGGAACCGGCTGTGTTAGTTTTGTCATTTGTTCGTTGTAGATCTTTGACCTACAACAATCCAGAATTGTGACCTGTAAGAACAAAAAGAGAAAATCATCAGACGTGGTTGCTGAAGACGAGGAGGAGGCGAGAGCAAGTAACCCTAGCCAGAGACGAGAGTGAGGAGGACGAGAACGAGGCAGAGACCGATGTCGCGACAAGCACAGATCGAAGAATGGTGAGGCCGAAAAGAGAAAGAGAGGTCGACGATTGAGAGGGGAAAGGACAAAGAGGACGGAGAGGAGGCGGAGATGGAGGCCAAGGTGAATGGAGAGGAGGGAGAGCAGGCGGAGATGGAGGAAAATGAGGCAGAGAAGAGGGAGAGAAGGGTAAAAAGAACGAAGAGACAAAAGAAGAGAGAGAAAAAGTAATGGTTAAATGAGACAAAAGATAAAGTCTAAGGACTAATTACAAATTTAGTTCGTACAGAGTACAGACCAAGAAAAAATGGCATATGACTGTAAATATGGACCGGAAACTAAGAAAAAATGCCTACTGTAGTTAGTTTGTAATTAAGGGTCCAATTAACGGTTGAGAGTGTAATTAATCCTTTTTTATTTTGACAGGGCCGATTACAAAAGCAGCCTCTTTTGAAAGTTTTATTACAAAGAAATGAACCCTTGCTCTTTTTTCTTAATTGTATTACAAAATCTAACAAACTGTAAGGAGATTTGGTTTTTCTGTATGAAATATGTCTTTCATCTCTTTTTTTATATATTAGTCCCTATATTATTCAATTGTTCAATTTTAATCCTTTCATATTTTTTTCAATTTAATCCATAATTTTTTTTATTTTTAGTTAATGTTTCTTTTACACCCAGTTTTTTTGTGTTAATTTTTATTTGAATTTTCAACCTTAAATAAACCTATGTAAGAAATAGTTAACTCAACTTTTGATTTCTTATCAACTTGAAGAAAATATAATTTCTATGAAAATCAACTCAATATCAACCTGGATAAAAATCAACTAAATATCAATTCAATAAATCTTTTACAACACTTTAAAAACAACATAAACTTAAGTAAACCTATTATAAAAATTTAAAAACCTAAAAACACTTTTTACAAATTTAAAAAACCTTATAAAACTTTCTTAAAAAAAATGAAAACAACTTGAAATAAACATTAAATGAAACTTAAATAAAAATAAAAAAATCAACTCAAAATTAACTCAATTCAACTCAAATCAACCTTGAATAAAAATCAACTCAAAATCAATGCAATATCCACTCAATATCAACTTAACAAAAATCAACACAATATCAACTCAATATCAACTTTGAATAAAAATCAACTCAAAACCAATGCAATATCAACTCAAAATCAACTCTATTTTCAACTCAATATCAACATTGAATAAAAATCAACTCAAAATCAATGCAATATGGCAAGGTGATTGCCTATGCATTGAGACAGCTTAAGAGGCATGAGAAAAATTATCTGATGCAAGATTTGGAGTTAGCAGCAGTATTGTTTGCACTCAAGATTTGGCGGCACTATTTGTACGGAGAGACTTTTGAAATATTCACAGATCATAAGAGTCTGAAATACATTGTTGGACAACGAGAATTGAACTTGAGGCAAAGACGTTGGCTAGAGCTGTTGAAGGATTATGATTGCTCGATATCATATCATCATAGCAAGGATAATGTTATTATCGATGCTTTGAGTAGAAAATCGATTGGAAATTTGGCCCACATTGCAGTCGAGAGGCGACCAACAGTGTCAGAGTGGCAGAGTTTGATGAGGGATGGAGTTGCATTCCAGTTTGATGATTTTGGATCATTGGTTGGTCATGTTGAGGCAAGACCTATTTTGTTAGATCGGATCTGTGAAGCTCAGAAGGAGAATACTGAGATTCAGGGTTTGATTGAAAAGGTTAAGGCATCTGAGGTGCTAGGTTTCAGCATTGATGACTCGAGAGTTCTCTGGTTTGGGTTGAGGTTGTGCGTACCATCTTCTGGCGGGTTACGTGAGGAGATTATGGCCGAGGGTCATAGTTTTATCTATTCGATTCACCCAGGATACATCAAGATGTATCGGGATCTTCGTGAATCCTATTTGCCAATGGTAGAGTTTGTGTACAATAATTCGTACCACTCGAGCATCGAGATGGCGCCGTGCGAAGCTCTATATGGTAGAAAGTGCAGATTTCTATTATGTTGGGCAGAGGCCAAAGAGAGAGAGTCATTAGGGTCAGATCTTATTTTGGAGACTATTGAGAAAGTCTGACTGATTCAGCAGCAGATTCAGACTACTCATAGTCGTCAGAAGAGTTACGCTGATTTGAAGCGTAAACATTTGGGGTTTGAGGTTGGAGACCATGTATTCCTGAAGTTATCACCTGTGAAGGGTATTATGAGATTTGGGAAGAAGGGCAAGTTGAGCCCGATGTACATTGGTCCATTTGAGGTTATCAACTATGTTGGATTCATGGCTTATGAGTTAGTGTTACCGCCTTAGTTTTCTTCAGTTTATCCAGTGTTCCATGTTTTGCTTCTGAGGATGTGTTACTCGAGTAAGCAGGGTGTCACTCGAGTGATGCAGGCCGGTTACTCGAGTGAGGACACTATTTTGGGTATGGATCTATAAATACCCCCACCCGACTCTTTCACTTCACTCATTTCATTTTAGTCACTCTCTCACTCAAATCAGTGCAAAACGCGCCCTCATTGCTTCATGTTCTTCCCATTTTGTTCCTAGAGGTAAGATTACGTATATAATCTATTTATTTCATCCATTTCATGTTTAAAAATTCAGATTCATGCTTTAGGCCGAGTTTGCATATGGGTTTGCATTTTCAGGATGATTCTGAGTTGATGGATGCTTAAGGTTGTTAGCTCTGAGTTGTTTGAGGTTAAGGGAGCATGATTCAGGCTTTGAATCATCTTATTTGATGAGACATTAGTTGAGTTAAGGTTAGCTTCGTTTTTGGTCGATCTAGGGTGATTCTGAGTTGTTTTGATAGTTTTGACCCTAGATTCGTGTTCAGGCCTTTGTTTAGAGTCAAGGTGGGTGTTTGAGATTGATTTTGGTTGGTTAAATTGTATTACACGATTTCTGATTTCGTCTGAATTGTGTCTTACTCGAGTAAGGGGTTTGCTTACTCGAATAAGCAGGGCCTTGTCTCACTCGAGTAACCGGAGTGGCTTAGTCGAGTGAGAGATGGGTTGTCTTACTCGAGTAAGTCAAAATGTTACTCGAGTAAGATGGGGTCCTTTGGGACTCATTTTGTAATTTTGCATTTTGTCGATTTATGTTAGTTCAGGGGCTCTTTTGGGGATTCAGACTATTTAGAAAAGTTAGTTAGCTATCCTAGTATAGTCAGAGGACTATTTTATAATTTGTCAAGTCCCAGGGACTAAAACGTAATTTTGCACTGGTCGGAGATCAAACTGTAATTTTATGTATATTCTGTATTTTGGATCCAGAATGATAGATTATCATTCGATATGAGTCATTTGGGATCTTTCGAGAGTCTGCATCTGCATCTGCACTTCATGCATCTGGTATTGTCACAGTACCGCATTTGAGTTTGCTCTGATATATCTATCGATATATGTCTGCTTTGTTCAGCTTCCTGTTCGTGCCCGAGAGACCAGTCACCGACAAGTGAGGCCTAACGGGTGTTTGCACTTGGACTTCCAGGTGAGTGAATAACAGCTTCAGAAACATAGGGTGTGTCTCGAACTGTATATGTTTTATGTTGTGTATAACACATATTTTGGAAAATAAACTAATCTAATGATTGACTAATGATAAACTGATTATGTGTATTAATCAGGACTCTGCTTTGAAACTAATATATATATATATATATTATATCTCCTCTCTGATTTTGATGCTTCTACGCATACTCTGATTTGATACTATATATTAGTATGCTT
>CAODLS011671463.1:0-19533 GCA_948243855.1 Flueggea neowawraea | reverse complement strand
TTATTGTTTTATGTGTGTTTTTTATGTTTTGTTTGCTTCTTTAGTGTTTTAGGCGGAATATTAGTGAAACATGAATGATTGGAGCTGTTTTTGTCCATTTTAAGCTAAAATTGCATTTATGCGTGACCACGTTGTAATAGCCGCGTTGACTGGGTTGACTACTGTGCATTAGGCCGTGTGCTGGGTCTCGGTTTTGGAGCCTCTTGGACATGATTGAAGGCTAATAACTCAATTTTACTGCTGAAACAAAATAATTAGTATTATTATTATTACTTATTTTTTAGGGGAATTAGGTTTTTCCAATTATGACACATATATATATACCTTGTGTTTGGGATTGACGGTTTTTCTCCTCTTCATCTATCATTCACGCATAGCTGGGGGCAACCACCATTCTTCATCTTTTATGGCTTTATTATTCTGTCATGTGTAACTAAACATTTTTCTAGTTGAGGTATTTTTTAAGTTTAATCCATATAGGTTATGAGACTATTATTTTTATATGTTATTGAGTATTTTAAGTATTTATTCAATTCCTGTGTTTTCGTTCTTTTATTAATATTTGTGTTGATTGTTCAATAAGAGCTTGTTAATTGATTAACCGAATAATATATTATTATTTATGATTGATAATGTCATATTAGTCCTAATTTAGGTAACAAATAACGTGAATTTATGTGTTGGACATTATTCATTGTTATAGAACTGAATAATCTGGTTTAAATAAGTCACAATGTTTATGGTTTCACTAACTATGATAAATGTCTCTTTAATTCATAATGCTGTCATAGATTAAATCTTGTCAGGAAGTACCGGGGTTATCTAGTGGTTAGGAAATAGTCTGCAGGGCATCCTAAGGCTATCGAATAGGTAAGAATGGATTGGTTAATCGAGTGCGTTATCGTTAACTATAATTTTGTCTATTTGAATGTTTAATATTCATCTTTCGTGTATGTAATTAATTGATTAGATTGAACGGAGAAGTACCTTGGGTTGACATTCATTATTATTGATTTCTTCATATTTTAATTGTTTCATTTTTATTGTTCTTTCCAATTGCAATCTTTAATTTAGTTTCTTTACATTTTCGACATTACCCATATTTCTGCAACTGTATTTTATCTTTGCTTTCCACAAATAAATAAGTTTTACCAATATCTGTGGATTCTACTCTGTTTCACTGCTATATACAAAATCTTTATTTTTGAATAGGTAAATTAATTTGTTAGATTCATCACCCACCAAGGATCGAACCACTATAAATTAAGGCTTTGTTTTCTCATTCCCTTACTCTCTTTATATTTGCATTATATTGTTTGTAAATTGGTGGTTTTATTGCTTCCGCATTTATACTTTGATTTTTCTTCTATAAAGCTTTGTTATTTGATTTAACTTGCAAAAATTTTCAACAAAGTTTTTAAAATTTCTAAAACTCCAATTCACCTCCCTCTTGGAGTGCCATTGTACATTGGGACAGAAGTACTTACAAAATTTTCCCATTAGTTACTATTCGAAGCTGTATACAAGTGTAGTTCCAAAGACGTGGGTGCAATTTCCATAATTGTTTTTTTTTATATTTGTTGGAAAAAATGGTCCACTTATGATAGGTTAAACTAAAATGGTTTGGTAAAGATGCAAACTATGACTATAGACAGAATCCCATTAGCAAACCCAGTTGAGTCAGTAAATGAGATGGGTCTCTTAAGAGTGTAGAAGGTTCCATGTAGCATTTGTATATAAAGTGCAATTTAAATTCTTGTTAGTGTTGGCCATTTAAATTAGTCACTTTCATATTACACACAACACACATCCTTTCCGCCAAGAGAGAGGAGGCCAACGGCCTCTAAGAGAAAGAGAGATAATTTCATTCCTCTTCTCCATTGAACTAGAATCTTACTTCGATCTACTTATGACATCTAGAATGCGAATAAGTCGAGTACTCCTATTCTAACAAAACAATTGTTTGCTCATAAGACCAGCACACGAATGTGATATTTGTTCCTATTGATTTTTTCTACGTCTCGAGGTTAATATCTCGAATCTTTATTAGATTCGTTCTTTATATTGTTAGTTGGTTAGGCCAATAGATACCTTCAATATTGATTCAACATATAGTATATTTAGTATTCTCTATTCTATAAAGATAAATTTGTTCACTTCTTCAAAAGAGATTTAAAAAGTTAATTTATTCTTATCAATTTTAATAAAATTTTCAAAAGTACTTTTATGAAATATATATCACTATTTAATTGGTAATGAATGATACAATATTACAAAATATCTAGTCTTAAAAAACAAAACAAGTCTTTAGTTTAAGACGAAGGGAATGAATATATGCGCCTATTATTGTATGGGACAGAGAAGATATATATATTGTGACTGAAAAAACATATGTCACTCTCTTTATTTTACACTGTGCAATCCACTCAATCTATCCACCATTTTCACTCTAACAACTTATTGTGGGTCATCATGGATATCTTCTGATTCTGCTTATAGTTTTCCAAAGAAAACCTGAATTGATTTGGTCGAGCACACTGAGTTTGCATGAAGACATTAAAGGTCTGTTTAG
The DNA here is from genome assembly GCA_948243855.1 of Flueggea neowawraea. Classification (NCBI taxonomy): domain Eukaryota; kingdom Viridiplantae; phylum Streptophyta; class Magnoliopsida; order Malpighiales; family Phyllanthaceae; genus Flueggea; species Flueggea neowawraea. The sequence continues at coordinate 16,961 of CAODLS011671463.1, read as the reverse complement.
TTCTGCAAATTTTTCATTTTTTTAAATTAGAAAACAAAAATAAAAAATAAAAAATTTGTTCATTCAACATTAAAATTTTTCATTATTTTCTATTTTATTTTAAAAAATAAAAACCAAATTAAAAACAAAAAATAAAAATTATTTTCTCAATTAAACATAACCTAATTTTTTTAAAAGAGACATGTGCATGGAAGAGAGATGCTAAAATGGACACACCATTCACAAATGGAAGAGCCAACAGATTTTGACGGAAACAAGCATGGTTTTGTAAATTTGATGTCAATGATTCCTATCTCTCCCCACCAACTATGCATTGAGAGAGATTTATGGTATGGTCGGATGTTAGCACGTCTTTCTCACATGATCGTGCTCATTGGTCAACACATTCTACATGCTTGTTTAGGACTTTGTTTACCTATTCTTTGCCAATATCTTTTCTTGGCATTATCTTTTTAGCATACTAGGCTTTACATGTCGATTAATTTTCCAAAATATGTGTCAAAAAATGAGGTGTTTGTTCTTAAAAAGATGTGTCTTTCTTTCCATTTATTTACTATTCCATTTAGTTTATATAATTTATTTTTTATTAAATTTATCTCAAATAAACACCTTCAAAAATATTTATTTTTTTAATTGGTAGCCAGCGAAAACAAATTACAAATAAATAAATTAAAATTTTAATTATTACAGTATAAGTGTTGACATCAAAGTTTTGAGTGTAGAAAAATTTTAAGATTTGGTAAAATTTTATTACAATAGTTCTATCTCATTCAAATTAAAATTAATCAAATAAATAACAGATATACCTAGAATTATCGGTAGAAAATAAATATATCCAGTAATTTAATGCAAAAAATAAAAGAGCGTATATTTATGAGATTTATCCCTTCAGGATTATAATATGTAGCAACAAAGTCAGTCCACTTTCAAACAATGCATGTGGTTTATGTTTCTATGTTGATAATAATGGGTTCCCTGTTACTTAGTGTTCCTGGGTGGTTTGTTTCATTGACATGGCTTTTTCTTAGTTGCAAACCAATGTCAGCTACAATTATCCTGTTTAGAATCACTACAGCTTTAGGATTCCTTGTTGCTACCTACAACGAGGATTCTACAAATCGGTGATGAAAATGACACAAATTTGAATTCCTCTAGTTACCAGTCAATTACGAACTTGCGTGATACAATTGACGGTTCTTTTCTGTTGCAATATGCACTGTGATAATATTGTTTTTGCTGGCAAATCAAGTCATTGTCCATGCATGCTTGACATTTGTAACCCACAAAACTCCATTGATCCAAAATATTAGCTCATCTCAACCCAAATGTCAGATTTCTTGTCTTACACCTGCATACCCTTCTTCCCACTTTGCCACGTTAATCTAACTCTTAGGACTTAGATGGTCTCCAAGTATAAGCAATTCTTTCAATGACACCATTCTCTCTCTGTGATCTTTCAATGGCTCTGTCTTCACTTCTCTTGAAACCCGACATCCATTTTCTTCCCACCAATCCCTCCCTCAACACCAAACACAACAAATTACACAAATTCAGTCTTCACAACTCCCTCAAAGCAACTGACTTAGCCCCTCTCTCCAAAACCCACAAGCTATCTTGGCAACAAGAGCTCAAATATGCATTCAATCAACCTTCCAACGTTGATGATGATGAGTCTTTCCAGAAATTGGTTGACCAGAGATGTGTGGACAATGTGAGGATGTTAATTGTGGATTCTGTGAAGTATGCCAAGGCAGGGCATCCTGGAATGGCAATGGGGATGGATGAATTTGGGTTTTATTTATATAGACATGCAGATGGGATTGAAGTCACCACAGGTACAAACTTACTCTGTTTTTATTTCAGAAAAGAATTACCAAAGTGAAAGACATATTAGTGGAATGATCGAGTAGAAATGTTTATCTCAAGGACTTCCAATGAATGCATTAAGTACAAAGAAAAAAAAAGGAAAATTGGATTTTTGATGGAGCCTGAATTTAGTCGGCTGATCTGATTTTCTCAAGATTGGAAATCATTGCATCAGAGTAGTTTCAAGATGTGATTCCTCTTTCGGATTGTTTTCTTGCTCTGCTGACATTTGGAAGATATGCACACATACTGATTAATTTGTCAGAAATTCGAATCTGTGATGTGCTGTTTAATTTGCGTCCGATGTTTCGTAATAGGTCCTCTTGGACAAGGCGTAGCTAATGCAGTTGGCATTGCCTTAGCGGAGGCTCACTTAGCAGCAAGATTCAATATGCCCGATTGTGTCTTGTTGACCATCGAACGTTAGTATATGAACTATCTTTGGCAATTTGGGTGATATCACATTGGTGCGCAAGATTTTCTTCTTTTTTTTTTTACATCAATTTTTTAATTGCTGCAGATATTGTATCATGGGGGATGGGTGTGCCATGGAGGGTATATCGAATGGAGCTGCGTCTTTGGCTGCTCATTGGAAACTCCATAAGCTTACATTGATTTATGATGATAATCACAATACCATTGATGGCCCGACTTCTCTGGCATTTACTGAAGATGTTTCTCCTCGGTTCAAGGCTCTCGGATGGAATACAATTACTGTAGACAACATCCATGACGATATGACTGCATTCAAGAATGCTTTCCTCTCTGCTTCCAATAGAGAGAAAAACCAACTTTCATCAGGGTTTGTGCTCTCTTGAGATCATATAGCCACACTTTTTTGGGCTCTTATTTATAGCCTTGTGTTTTGCACTTGTGTTTTACTATCATTTTTTTTCTTCTTTCAAGTTCCTCAATGGTAGTAAACTGACGTAATAGTCCAATGATTAACATAGATGTTTCTCTGGTCCATATAAAGTTACTTCATTCTAGTTGAACTTAATTTTCCAAATATTTACAGGTGAAGACTTTGATAGGGAGATTATCTGAAAAGGAGGGGACTTCCAAGGCTCATCATGGTACCTTAAGTGAAGATGATGTAGAGAAAATGAGAACAAAATTTAAATGGGTCAATCGAGAGCCGTTCCATGTCATTCCAATGGTTTAAAGGTTTGCCTAATACTGTAATTTCTAGTGTTTGGTAGATTTAGTTTCACAAATGTACAATTGAGCATTTTGTTCAATCTCCAAAGAAGAGGTGTATGATGATGTTATGTGCACAGGGAGATGCAGATACAACCTGAGCATGGATAAAAATTGCAGAGAGAATGGTACTCCAAGCTAAAGTATTTCAAAAGCAAATATCCTCAGGAGGCTGCAGAATTCGAAGTTCTCCTTAATGGTGGTCTACCTTCAGATTGGGAAAGTTGCTTGCCGGTAATTAGCAACTAAAGAATAATGGGTCCCTCACAAGGCTCTAATTTCAGAGTCAAAGCTGTTATGAAACTTGCTGGAATATGATATTGTTGTTGCTAACAATTTTTCATTGATTTCACTCTCAAAGGAGGTGCATAAATTCATAGAAGTAAATACTTTTTGTCTCAACAGACGTGGTCTATGTCGGACCCAGTCGATGCTACTCGAGGATACTCAGAGAAATGCTTGACCCACCTTGCAAAGGTCATTCCAGGACTAATTGGTGGGAGTGCTGATCTCGCTTCCTCAAACAAAGTTTATCTACATGACTACGAGGACTTCTGCCAGCCTAATTCTGTAGCAGGCCGCAACATACGCTATGGAGTGCGAGAACATGCGATGGCAGGAATTTCAAATGGCATTGCATTACACAGAAGTGGTCTCATCCCAGTTGCAGGTACTTTCCTTGTTTTCTCCGACTATATGAAGAATGCGCTTCGTCTCTCTGCCTTAAGCCAGGCAGGAGTCATCTATGTAATTACACACGATTCCATTGGTCTCGGTGAAGATGGCCCAACACACCAGCCAGTTGAACAGTTGACTGGCGTCAGAGCAGTACCGAGACTTCTAGTTTTTCGGCCTGCAGATGGAAATGAAACGGCTGGAGCATTCAAAATAGCGATTGCAAACAGAGAGGTACCTAGTGTCATGGCATTATCAAGGCAAAAGGTTGCGGCAAACGTGGAAGGAACATCAACGAAAGGAGTCGAAAGAGGAGGATACATAGTGAGTGACAATTCTGATGGAAGTCTGCCAGAAATAATACTAATCGGCACCGGAAGTGAATTATGTCTTTGTGAAGGGAGTGCAAGAACACTCAGGAAAGAAGGGACGAGAGTGAGGGTGGTTTCACTAGTTTTGTTTGATGGTATCTTTTACTATTTTAGTTTCTATATTCTCCTAGAAAACCACAGATGGAACCCTCAAAACAATATCTTGCACAATGTTTTCCATGATTTTCTCTAAACCAGGGAAAGAATCTCTAACACTACTATAAATATAGTTCATTCCCGGAATCGTAAGAAAAAACAAAAGAAAAATAAATCTCCTGGATAATATTACAGAGAAAAAAATGGTTATCAACAGAATCACTATAGCCATATTCTTAATTTTAATTTTTATGGCGTCAACAAATAAGAGTTACGGCTTGGCGGAATGTGTCAAACAGTGCGTGCCTGGCAGACCTGGGAGCCCCAAATGCCTGTGAACGAGCCTGTTCTTCTTATTGCGCCTCCGTTGGAGAAAATCCTGGCCAAGGCTGATCCTAAAATTCAATCTTAGAACTTCTCATTCTTTGGATAAATAAACCATTTCAACAAGGTTTGATTGTCTGTCTATCCCTTTGCTTAAGTAATTTTAGGAGCTTGTTTGTTGTTGTATTGGAACTTCAATGGGTTCAATAATGCACGAATGACTCCAGCAAGAAAATGACTGACAAATGACGTTGTTCATTTATGATATCAACCACTATTGGTATGGTTTATTCAATGGATTTATTTTTTTTCAAGTGATTCAACTTATAGAGAAATAGGTTTCATAAAATTTATTTATATCTCTTTGAGTAATTGAAGAAATTAATAAAGTGAAGTGATCAAAAGGAAATAAGTTGACATCACGTATATATAACTCTTTCGACTTGTGTTCATCTAGCATTTGTCATCTTTCTTTTTTTTTTTCTTAAGTCATTTTATGTATTCCCAATAGAAATCGAACTTGCAAAATAGAATTTGAAGTAAATTCCATACTGAAATTTACTTCAAAAATGAATTACAAGACCATTTGATAGCATTTGTCATCTTGAACTATACGAATGATTGTATAGCAAATAAAGACCAAAGTGCTGAAAGAAATGTCTCAAATTCATGTTGCACAAACGCTGCAGGAGCATGAAATCTTAAAATAGATAAAAAGAGCATTTGTCACAAGCTTATTGGGGGAAATAATTTAAGCAATTATTACTGTTATTGTCTGAATACAACAAAGAATTTGTTTTGATTCGGGAAAATTGTTTTTAAGTCTGACTTTGATCGTCTTGACCCTCAAGCAATCTTAGAAAAAGGTTTGAAGGAGGATCAGAGGTCCTCCCTATAACTTTTTCGATACTTAAGTTAGTCTCTAAAAGAAGTTGTAAATTTTATGTTCTGAAATGGCAAATGAGCACTTAAGTGTGTGTGCCTGAATTTGTGCAGTGATTGTGCATGTTTCTCTCCTTATTCGTTCGGCAAGTGCTCGAAGGGGATGGTGAATTGTGCTTCATTGAAGTTCGGAATCTAAAAATCACATGAGGCAGGATCGAGTGAAACAACTAAGTCAACTCAGTGGCTCAAGAGGTCCGAGGTTTGACTTCATCTCGCTTGACTTCAAAATTTTTCAGTTTCAAACTGGCAACACTTGCTGATGACAGGCGCTCCCGTCTCTGAGGCATGATACGACGCGTCGTATGTGGCTTGGGCCGTGGCGACCTAGTGCTTGTCGATACCTCCTTAATGCTCGAGCATATCATTTTACGCTTTCTTTTTCTTTATTTTGGCATTTCTAATGACCACTTCATATATTTTGTAATCTTTGCATTCTTCATGCAATGAAATATTAAATTTATTTAGTATTTTTTCTTTTTTAAAGAATTTCTCCCAAATTTTTCTGTTGAGTTAAAGTAGAAATGACACTAAATGTTGTAGAAATTTCTCAATTTGTTCAAGATTCTTTATTCCTTAGCTCTTGAGGATCATCACTCGCTTAGAAATTCTTCTAAGACTCTTCCTCTTGATGATTTTTCTACTGAATTCTTAGTCTCATGCCGCTTGTTCCCCAATTGCTTAAAATTATGGGGTTTGTTTAGTTGTGAAATTTGTTCACCTTATTCTAAAAAAATAAAAAATAGAAATAGAAAAATATTTTTTTTCCATATAACACTAAAATTTTTCATTGTTTTCTATGCTATTTCAGAAAACAAAAACAGAATAGAAAATAAGTAACAGAAAATTATTTTCTTAAATAAACCTAGTCATAATTTTTCAATTTTTCTAGACGATTCTATGGATTTCAAGTTTCCTCCACAAAATGATGCTACCTTCACAAAAGCATTTCTTTTTTGCATGAGCCTTGTTCTTGTTCGAGATCGCACCCAACATTCTTGTTGCTAGGGCCAACAATAAGCATCTCGTTTACTGCAAACTTTATGTGCAACTTTAGATTTTTGCTAAAATTGTCAATAGTCTCCACCCTATTTCCCGAAGTCCACTTGGTCGACTGTACAGATCTTATTAACTTTCACGATTTTTGTCGCGGGTATTGACAATGAGTTTTGAGGTCCTTATGTTGAGACGCTTGTTTGTTAGACTCATTTCATGTCTTAGCAACCTTGACGATTTAAGCTATTGCGTGCATTTACAAATTACAATATATAAATCCCCAATGCTCCATCTGGAGATGTTAGTTTACTAGACTCATAGCATGTCTTAATAGCCTTGATAGTTCATATCTACTGCATGCATTCACAATGAGCCCCCAGATCCTTCCTTCAAGACGATAATATACTCTTTTGCACGTCTTAACAGCTTTGTTTCTTTGCCGCATGTGTCAATAATAAGCGCCTTGTTTCTTGTTGGTTTCACTCTCAACTGTATACCCTCGAAGGCTTTTTTGTTTTTATAATGCTCATTCTAAGTGAGAGTCCGGTTTCCTACAGACTTTCCTACTCTCTACAAAACTTGATCGTATTTCTTATTTATTAGTTAGTGATGGGCCGCAGACTAATTTCGCCACATTTATATATATATTCTTATATATATAAAGATCTTACGTTTGCCTCCTCAAGAGGGGCATAGGATCGATTTCGTCTTATAGACTTAAAACTGCGATTTGGCATAACGATTCATGTTTTGTAATTATGATCAGGTGCTAAAAATAAGTAGGGCATATGCAGATTTAGCTTCCAAAAATAGATGCAACATACTATATTTTCTTGATGGACATCTTTTATTTTACTATATTATTTTCTATTTAGTATGCATTTCTTTTTTTAAAGAAAACACAGTTGGAACCCGTATCTTGCACCACAAAATGTTTGCCATGATTTTCTCGAAACCAGTGAAAGAATCTCCAACACCACTATAAATTACTCCATTCATGGAATTACCAAAAAAAAAAACAAAGAACAAAGACAGTAATACATCTCCAGGAGAATATTACAGAAGAAACAAAATGGGTATCAACAAAACTATAGCCACATTCTTAATCTTAATGTTGGCTTTGACGGCTTCAACAAGCAAGACCTATGCTCTAACAGAATGTGGGAAGCTGTGCATGCCTGGTTGTATACAATACACAGGAGCCGATACAGATTCCTGTGGAAAAGCCTGCTCTTCTTATTGTGCATCAATTGGTGAAGATCCTGGCCAACTTAAATCCATCAAAAAGGGTGATCTTAAAATCCAATCTTAGAAGATAATCCATGAACAACAATTGGGTTTGATTAGCTATTGTCCTTTTGCTTAAATCTTTGTTATATACAATTTTAGAAACTTGAAGGGCGTGTTTGTTTATGAAATATTGAAATCGTATATTTACTATTCTAACATTTTCTACTTTTAAAAAGAAGTGTTAATTTTTATTATCTAATGCCTTTAGTTTTCGCTTGCAGTTGTGCAATCAATTTTTCACAATTTACTGGAAACACACTCACCCTCAATATTGTTGGAATGGATACAATGATGGCTTGACTCAGAGGAATAAAATGAATAACGAATGGCATTGTTCATTTATGATGTCAACCATTGTTTGAATGGTTTATCAAATGGATTTATTCATATACTGTGTAAGAAAAGAAAGTATTCTTGTGAAGAACTGGTAGATATGATTTCATATCCCTGGAATTGGAAATCAAGCTACTCACATTCTGGATAGTGATTAGACATAAATTTCTAAATTTATCAACTGTTTATTTAAATTGATTAAAGATTAGGGCATCTCTAATACATTAAACTCATTCAAGGGTTGATGGACTGTCACATCAACAATTTACTAACTTTCACTCATTATACTATTTCTTTCTAATTCTTAACATCTCATTATTCTCTATTATAAAATTCACAATCACTTCACTCATCATTTAATATATTTATAATATATAAATATTAATAAATATGTTTATTTCACATAAATATTTTTGTGCATTAATATTTGAGTTAAAAATAATATTTGAAATATATCTATAATAAAAATTATTTAATTAATTTTTTAAAAATAATAATTTTTGAAAATAAAATAATAGATCGAATAAATATTTAAATTAAAATAATATAGTTATCAATTATAAGAAATTTAGATTAATCAAAATAATTCTAAACATCTTTGATCAAGTCCGATCAAAGATGATAATACACTTTGACTAGTAAGAAAAAAGAAAGGAGAAGAAGAAAAATATCAATGATAAATAAAAAAAAAAATATTTTCAACAATTGAGATCGATTTTGTTAATAGATCCCACTATTTAATGCGCTTCACGAAGATGAAGCGCATCATTGAGCTGGATGGCCCACCAAGGTTGACGCGGCCATCAACCTTGCAATAGGGTTGGCCTTACAATGTTATTGAAATTTGCATTGGGAGATTAATACACGGAGGACCTCACATCATGTCACAAATATTTTAATAATTATGAGTGTGTTTATTTGAGGTATATTTTAAATCTATTTCAGTTTATCTTAATAATTTATTTCTCTATTTTTTTTATTATTTAATTTGCTTTATTTCTACAATCTACTAATTCATTTGTGCAAAACAAACACACCCATTTGTATTTTGATAAATAGTCTTTCATCTTTTAATACCTTTTCCTTGAAACAATTTGTTTCAAAATAGATTTATTATTATTCTTTGGTAAAATGTTCTATATTTTTTATTACAATATTTAGAACTCATTAAAAAAAGGATCAACATTTTAAACTGTTATCATTTTATCAAAAAGTATGATATTTTTATCACTTTTAATGCAACTAAATTAGTATTCGATGAAAAATTTAACATTTTTAATTGTAATCAATACGATAACAAATTGAAATATTAATAAATTTTTTGAAAAAATTACGGACCATATATCTTTTTCTAATTTTGTGTCCATCTGCGTCCCTCCCAATTTTTTTTTGTATTTATGGCCATTATGCATTTTAATACATCATTTTTAATTTTTAAAACGTCAAACGGTGTGTTTTAGAGCATGTCCAACAAGTGACCAAGTTCTTTATATTGGCTCCTTTCCCAAAATTGAGGGTTAAATCTCAAAATTTCCCTCTAACAGACTCTTTATATCACGCATTCCTCAATTATTTTTCAAGGATCCATATTGTCTCTTCACATGTTTTAGGAGGAAATGTGCCTCCTCAATCACTCCTCTTGTATTTTTTATTAATTATTTACTATTTTTTAATTAATAAGTAGACACATGTATATTTTTCTATGTATATAATTAAATTGTTATTAAAATAAAGAGTGAGATAGAGAATATTATTGTAGACGCATAAATTTTAAAATAAGTAAAAATATAGAGTTAAATTTTTTATAATATAACAGAAAAGATTATGAGAAACATTGTTGGACATGCTCTTAGAACATGTACAACATGCTACTTAACATGATTCTTTCTTTAATTTTAAAGAATCAAATGTTAAAAACTTATTCCAACAATCTCCTATGATTAATGTCCCCTTCTTTAAATGTGCAAAAGAGTGAATTTTGACTCTTTCACCTCATGGAGTCAAAGAGTGAAAGAAGCTGCTTTCTTTTGCAGGGAAAGAAGTTCTTATCAAAGCGGTTTTGCAAGCCCTGCTGTCTTATACAATGTCAGTTTTCAAGCTGCCTTTAGAGACAATACACAAACTAGAAGAGCTTATAAGGAAATTCTGGTGGAGAACTGACACAAATGTGCGGAAAGTGCATTGGGTTAGATGGCAGAAGTTAACAAAGAACAAAGAAGATGGGGGAAATAGTCTTATGGAGCTGCAACTATTCAACCAAGCATTACTAGCCAAGCTTGCTTGGAGGTTAACTCAAGAACTGCACACGTTGTGAGCTTAAATGCTACGGGATCTTTACTTCCAAGATGGGACTGAGATGGATTGGGAGCTAATCTCTCATGGATCTAGCGGAGCCTAATTTGGGGAGAGAAGCTCTGATCAAGGGACTAAGATGGGATATTGGCAATAGGAGCTCAGTCTTGATCTGGGACTCGGCATGGATTCCAACCTTACGAGGTTTTAAGATTTTCTCACCCAGAAGAACACAATTTGGATGTTTCATCGTCTCTGACCTATTCAAAGACGGAAGAGCAGAGTGGGACATGGAGAAATTAGAAGCATTGTTTACAGAAAGGGAGATACAAGAGATCTGCAGAGTTAGACCATCCTTAACTGTAAGAGATAGATTCAGTTGGCACTATGATCTTAGAGGAGGATTCACTGTTAAGTCATGCTACTATATGTTGAAGGAAAGTATAGAATTTCAAAGAAGAGGATTGAACAGAGTCCAATATTGGCATGATCCCAAAAGGAAATGGACCCAAGTATGGAGCCTTAAACTTCCACCGAAATTAAAGCATTTTATATGGCGTGCATTGCTCGATGCTTTGCCAACCTAGGAAACTTACATAAGAGAGGACTTTCTATGTCTAAAACTTGTCCTTTGTGTGAAAGGGAGGTGGAGAATACTAAGAGTCTTTTCTTAGGATGTCCATATACGAGGACAGTCTGATTGAGGGGAAGTTTAACAATACGAGTTAACCCTTCTGATTTTCAATCTTTTGACCACTAGTGGGATTTGATAAGGGAAAGGGGAACTGAAGTTAACAGGCTGTTTTGGAAAAGTGCACTATTGTTTGCTCGTTTATCTAGAAGTTGGAAAAGCGCACTATTGTTTGCTCGTTTATCTAGAAGTACAGAAATGACTATGTTTTCAATAAGACTAATCTGAATCCTCAACGAGTCATTTCCTTAGTGTCTAGTTATGAAAGGGAACTTGCAATTGCACTCTAAGACGGAGACCAACAAAGGATTGATAGTCAGACTTTTACGCAGCCATCTCCTGAGGCACAATGGACTAGACCAGCGTGTGGAATAGTGAAAATCAATTGTGATGCATCAGTTAAGAATGGGAGGGCGGCTATGGCAGCAGTAGCAAGAGATTACAAGGGGGCTGTCATTGATGGAACCTTGGTCAGGAAATGCATCAATAATGTTCTACTGGCAGAGGTAAAGGCAATTTTATTGGGGGTGCAACTAGCAAGAACAAGGAATTGAGATAAAATAGAGATAGAGTCTGACTCTAAATTAGTGGTATTACAGTTCTGGAATGAGGAAGAACAACGGAAGTGGGATCTGCGGACTGTAATAAACGATATAAAATGTAATTTAACAACCTTTTCTTCATGGAAGATATCTTGGATTAGTAGAACTGGCAATAGACTAGTCGACTTTGTTGCTAAACTTGTTAATGATGGTAGATGCCCTCCAAACTTGATGTTTAATCTTCCTGAACCTGCTGTAACGTGGGTTCAGGAGGAAAGTTTATGAATGCAAATTTATTTGCTGGCAAAAAAACACAATTTTTCAAAAACTTAAAATTAAGAGTGAAAAAATATAATATTAACATCAACATCCAGAGACACAATAAAAGTCTTTTGAAAATACAGTAGTTCAATCGACTAATTTAATATTTCATAGGACGAAAATGTAATTCCTCCATATATATATATATATATATTGTTAGTTTGTAAAACAATTTTTTTATATCACTTGTCATTAAACTATATTGCTATTTGATTATTCTTCTTGAGTTCAATGAATATCTTTTTTATAATATATTTTTTAAAATTTTAGTTTAGTTTGATTTTTAGTTTATTTTCTATTGTTTTTAAGTTTACATATTATATATAGATTGTTAGTTTGTAAAAAATTTTCTAGATTACTTTCTCATTAAATTTTATTACTACTTAGATTGATTTTTTTGAGTTCAATGAACATGTTTTTTTGTAATATATTTTTTAAAGTTGATTTTAATTTTATTTTTTCTTTTTTTTAAGTTTATATATGTATATACTGTGAAATAGTTAAACTTGAATGATTGATTAAAAAAATAAAAGGAAACATCCTGACTGAAAGAAAATAAAAGAGGTTTAAAAAAAGAAAATAAAAGGAAAAATAATGCTGGCCTAGGCAATATAAAGGGTTTAGGCTATATAGACACAAGTGGTACAAAACTAGGGCCGCAATTTGGGTATTTGTTGACAAATTAAAAAAGATGCCAAACGTGCAAAATATCAACCGTGTCGGTGTGTAGTGTAAAACATTCACATCCCTTTTTACGCGTGAGAATTCCGCCGACATCTCCTTTAATTTTGATTTTTACTACATATAATTATGTGATCAGCTCATTCTCTCCCAAATATTAATAGGTTTATAATTTATTAGTATTAAAATAAATTTTAGTGTAGAAAAGTCATTAATTATTCTTAGTGAGTGTAAATAAATAACTTATCAAAAAAAATATATAAAAAGAAAAAATTAAGTCCGACATAACATAATAACAAAGCTGAGATTTTAAGAATTAATGGTATGAAATCCTTGCCCAAAAAAATCGAGGAAAGTTTACTTTTTAAAACATAGCTATTTTAACACATTTTTAATTATGTATTCTATAATACAACAATTTTAATTCTCTCTTCACGCACCTCTCTGGTCGTCTCTCTCCATCAAAACCTCAATCCCTCTCTCTTCTCCCTTGTTCTTCTCTAGCGCCCTGTTCTCCTTCGTCTCCTTCTCCTTTTCTTTGTCTCCATCTCAGATCCCTCCCTCGTCGCATGTTTTCTCTCTTTGTCGATCTCGACGTTTCTCCTCTTCTCTCCTTCGTTCTCGGCGCCAAGTCGGAGAGAAGAGGAGATTCTGGTGGTTGGTTTCGTCAGAACTCGTGTTGTTCTGTCAAACGGGGAGCAGCTGAAAGGTAAGGAACTTGTGCTGCAACATGCAAACTTAAATATGGAATGGTGTAATCCGTGCTCTTGTTAGTAAGCAAAAAAAAAAAAAATTAGTTTTGCCTAGCAGACTTGCAAATAAATGTGGAAGAAAAAATCATGCATGGCAAAGCAAGTGTCAAGAACCATACATTTCAGTGACAAATCTTGTTTCCATCATGAAGGGACGCACTTTTTCCTCTAACAACATCTTTTTATTTTTTTTTCATAATTGTTTTTCCAATTTCTTTCTCATATACATTAACCAAAAGCAAATATATATGCCTTTACATTGAGACCAGTATGGCGAGAGTATGATAGAAGAGTTTACCAATTACTAAATCAGTCTTGTACTTTTAATGTACTCATTTTGATTTAATATTTATAATTTATTCTCATTTTTTCAACTTTGAACTCCACATGTATTAGTATTGTGCTCTAATAACAAAGAAAACATAAAGGTTTTGGTGTTGTACTCTAATAACAAAGAAAACATGAAGGTTTTGGTGTTGTGCTCTATTTTGTTGGTGTTTTGTTGTGTATTTTTATTTTTTTGTTATTTGTACTCATATTGTACCCCATATGTACTCGGTTATACTAGTCAAAAGAGTTTCAGTTTTGTTGTTATTCTAACTGTACGCATGTTGTTCTCTAAATGTACTCGGTTATACTAGTCAAAAAAACCTTCATTAACACTATTTGTACTCAGGTTGTACTCCACATGTACTCGTTCTTTGATGGTCAACAGAATTTTCATAACACTGCTCTGCACTCTGATTGTACTCCACATATACTCCAGTTACACACGGGTTGTACTCTTTCTCATTGGCTTAAATGTTTAATTAAAATGATTTTATTTTTGGTATATTTTTTAAATTTTGTTTTATTTTTGAAATGATTTTTTTTCTTGCCTATTTTTACACATCACCAAAAAAAATCTAATGTTTTAAAATTAGAAGTCTGTTTTTTTTAAACTCTCAACGAGTAGCTTTAAAATATGTAATGTAAAGAGATCTTCTTTTTTGAATGTAAAGAGATCTTTGATTCTCTATTTATCATATTTGACTCTCATGCAATTTAAATATCTCTCTTTACTAATTATATATTTTTTTACTATCTTTACAAAAAAAAATACCATTGACATTATTTTTATTTTTCACACTTTATATTAAAAAAATGCTTTGTTTAAAAGAAATAAATAATTAGAGGTGCTCGTAACAATTTTATTTGCATGATTATAATTGATAGTTTTATAATTCTTACATTTTTTTCTTACAAGTCATTTAATTTGCTTCCATCATGAGTTAAACTCTCGAACCCTACAGTGTTGGAGTTGATTCTAGTATGAATGAATTATAAACCCATTGATTTATAATTTTGGCATATTGATATCATTTGTCTTTGATAAATTGAGTGATAATTCATAGGATTAAATTGTCAATTCTCAAACTTTAATAAAGTACATAATAAAAATGAGAGAAATAAACACTTTTTGAGTTATAATTTCCATAAAAATGATAGTGTTTAATTTTTGTAAATAAATTTTATAAATTCAGCAGTAAATAATAAAAGTAGATTTTAGATTAATAAACTTGATAAGATTATATAATGAAAAAAGAGAGAGGTCGACATCTTCTGTAAGAGTTATACAATTGTACTATTTCAAAATTAAATACTACCATAGTTATAATTTGTATTTATTTGTAGTTTATTTTAACTAGCAATATTTATTTGAGGTAAATTAATAAATTTTAATCATTTCATAAATTATATAGTAAAAAAATCAAAATTATAATGTATAAAAATTTTTCGACATAAATTGAAATATGCTAAATAAATTAGCCAAACAAACATCTCCAATAAAAAAACACTAAATGTTTAATTGAGAATATAAAAATGAGAGCCATTGATGAGATCATAACACCAAAAAAACTATTACATGGTACAGCCTGTATACACCCTACAAGTCCTTATCCCTATTCTAGTTTTCTCCTTATCACCACCGTTTGCTAAAATACGCCTTATGTACACGACGCAACCCTCTTTCGCGCTTAAATAAAAACGATCCCTAACCGAAATCGTACGGCCCATAAACAGTTACTTCACGCCGTGCGCTTCATCATAGTGGTACACGTTAACAAACTAGTACAGTAAAATTATATCCTGCGCCTGGTTGGGCGTCTGTTCAAAACCTAAACAAACCCTCCAATTCTCTCTCTCTCTCTCTATCTCTCTCTTGCTGGGGCTTGATGAAGAAGGCAAATTCAAGCACAGTCACGTTCAGCTTAACAGGTTTTGCTGTTGAATTTGGTTCGTAATTTTGTTGTGTTTTTCAATTCATTCATGCTAATGGAGCTCGCAAAGTTACAAAATAACCAGGAACCCATGTCACAGTTTCTATTGTTAGTTTAGGGTTTTGATGGAATTCAGTTTTTATGCAGAAAGGTTTTGTCTTGGGACATTTGAATGACTGAGCAATGCTATTTGATGGGTTGCTTGCGGAGGTGATTTGTTGTGTTGGTGCGGATATTTGTTGAAATGGGTAATGTGGAGATCCCTAAATGGCTAAAAGGGTTGCCATTGGCTCCTGAGTTCCGACCCACTGACACGGAATTCGCGGACCCAATTGGTTATATTTCCAAGATTGAGAAGGAAGCTAGTGCCTTTGGTATATGTAAGATCATTCCGCCATTGCCTAAACCTTCCAAAAAATATGTTTTCTCCAACTTGAATAAGTCACTTTTGAAGTGCCCTGAGTTGGTTGGTGATGTAAATTTGTTGAATTTCTGCTCCTCGTCTAAAGTGAGCGCAGGGGATGGTGTTAATGATATGGTTGCTAGGGCAGTCTTTACAACCCGGCAGCAGGAGTTGGGACATGGTGTAAAGAGAATGAAAGGGATTGTTAAGGAGAATCTGCAATTGAGTGCTAACAGGCAAGTTTGGCAAAGTGGAGAGATTTATACTTTGGAACAGTTTGAGTCCAAGTCAAAGGCTTTTGCAAGGGGTATATTAGGTATGCTTAAGGAGGTTAATCCGTTAGTTGTAGAGACAGTGTTTTGGAAGGCAGCTTCTGAGAAGCCTATCTATATAGAATATGCAAATGATGTGCCAGGCTCTGGTTTTGGAGAGCCAGAAGGTCAATTCCGCTATTTTCACAAGCGGAGGAGGAAGAGGAAATCATATCAGTCCTACAGGAGGAGTAGAGAAAGCTCTGACAACAAAAAGGATGAAATGGATGCTGTAAATAGTTTTGATAATAATGAAACAAAGGCTGCTTCTGTTGATATTGATCCAAGTATACCATTAGACGAAACATCCAGGTCTTCCGCTACTTCTGCAACTTCGTTTTCAGAGGAAAGTTTGAAATTTTCTAAGCGAAAGAGTGTAAATGGCAATGACATGGAAGGTACTGCAGGGTGGAAACTTTCTAATAGTCCTTGGAATTTGCAAGTGATTGCACGCTCACCTGGCTCACTTACTAGGTACATGCCAGATGATATTCCTGGTGTTACTTCTCCTATGGTTTATATCGGTATGTTATTCAGTTGGTTTGCATGGCATGTTGAAGATCATGAACTTCACAGCTTGAATTTTCTTCATACTGGCTCCCCAAAGACCTGGT